>PVLC010022997.1:9174-26242 GCA_004027655.1 Graphiurus murinus | reverse complement strand
AAAAAAAAAAAAGAATAAGACTGGGGTGTACCTCAGAGATAGAACACCCCTGGGTTCAATCCCCAGTCTAAAAAAATCACCCAGCAATTTCTTTCACCTGTTTCAAATGATTTTTTTCTGACAGATTAGTCATCAACTTAGACCTGATTTCCAAGAAGCAAAATCTGTTTCCCAAGCTTTGAAAATACAACTTTGTGATGAGGCTAAATGAGGTAAATTCTAAAATCTAGCATGTATATGTTAGGGAGATTATTTTGGACTTCAGGAATCAAGTTCCAAGTTTCTTAAGCACATGGTTGAATGAAACAATATCCACATGAAAAATTCTCATTCTGAATCTTTTTATTTTCTTTATAGAAATTTCACCGGATTGTAGTTGGTACTACTCTGCAATGTCTCTATCTAGCAGCCAAAGTGAGGAAGGACAAGACAGAGGAGGTAGGTGGACTCAAGAAAAGAAAGCCAAGTCTGTATGTTCTCATTACTGCCTCTGAAAAAACGTGTGCATTCGTGCCTGCGTGTGTGCTTGTGTGTGTGCACGCACGCGGACAAGACAGATAATTATACCAATCAACCTACCAATCAAATTACCAAACAGTTGACCAGAAAGGGAAATAATTTTGCAGGAGTAAATACTTCATACTTAAAAGTACAAGCTCCCCTGTTTTGTCATCTGAGAATTCTAATTTAAGTAGTTATAATCTCAATCTCTCTCTCTCTCTCTCTCTCTCTTTCTCTCTCTCTCTCTCTCTCTCTCGTTGGTGGTACAGGGGATTGAACAGAGGGACATTCTACCTCTGAGCTACACACCCAGCCCTTTTGATTTTTTATTTTGAAATAGGATCTCACTAAGTTGCCAAGGGTCTTACTAAGTTGCTGAGGCTGGCCTCGAACCTGTGATCCTCCTGTCTTAGCCTCCCAAGTATTGGGGACAATCTCTCATTTTTCATGTGTTTCCAGTATTTGAAGTTCACCAGGAAAGCTTGTATTCCTTTCCCTCTCCCCATCCTTCCCAACTACCTCATGCTAAAAAAGAGATGATCAGTATCAAAAGAAGTTCCTGGGGTATTTAAGGCCCTCTTTTGCAGCTTTTTGTGGACAGAACAAATGGATCTGGCTATGTTGTTAGGAAAGGTTTCCATGCCATTTCCAGTTTCTTACAGTGAGTCAAGCTACCGAAAGAAAGAGAGCCAGAATAATCACACCCAACACACCCAAGTCATCTTTCAGAATGGAGCTGCCTGAAATGTGTGTGTGTGTATGTGTGTGTGTGTGTGTGTGTGTGTGTGTGTGTGTGTGAGAGAGAGAGAGAGAGAGAGAGAGAGAAAGAGAGAGAGAGAGAGAGAGAATATTCCAACATGAAATTTTGAAAAAGCAAGCTAAAATATAGGTTCTAGATTTAAATTAGATTTTTTTTTTTTTTTTTTTTGTACTGGGGATTGAATCCAGAGGCATTCTATCTTTGACCTACACACAAAGACCTTTTTAAAAAAACATTTTGTTTTGAAACAGCATCTTGCTAGGTTGCTGAGAGTCTCACTACACTGCTGGGGCTGTCCTCAGACCTACAAGCCTCCCAAGTACTGGGATTACAGACGTGCACCACCACACCTGGTTTAGGTTTCCTATTGAGGAGTGCAGAAGGTACAGAGAATGAAATTAGCTCACTGATCACTTTCTGTCATTGGGCATCTGTCTGATTCCTTCATGGTAATTCCTTCATGGAGGGGCCCATTCCAAAGGCAGAAGCCCTAGTTCTAGAAGGAGGAAATCAGGAAGCTCCCATCAGAGGGAAAGCCCGGGAGTTCTCTCCTAACCACAGGAGAGGCAAAGGAGAGAGGGCTGAGGACAATTAATGAACTTCTCCTGCATCTTCTTATGAACAGAAAATAAGGAGAACAGAATGCTATAGGGGGCAGTCAGTCCAGGCAAATGAAAAATGGGATCATTATCATTAATTCATTTGTTCAAATATGTATTGATAGCCAAGTGAGTGCTGGTCATTGTGCCAGGTGCAGACAATACAATGACAAAACTGGACAGGATCCTGGCTCTTAGGGAGATTATGGTTTAATGAGCTTCAGAATTTAATCACTTAATAGTGTAGAGAAATATCAAATTGTGTGTGCAGTAAGCACTGTGAAGTAAAGGTCACACAGGAGCACAGTGGTCGTAACATGGGTCCCAGAGACATGTGGTCTAAGCCTGAATCCTACATCCATCATTTACTATATTACCTTGGGCAAATCTCTCGAATTCTCTGTGCTACGGTTCCTCATTTATAAAATGGTGATAATAATGGTGCTACCAATTAAATGAGGCAGCATTTGTAAAGCACTTAGGACAGCATCCACTTCATGGTCAACACTGGTTAATTTGCAAAAAAATAATCTGTAAGAGCTTGATGCTTTCATTCAGGAAGATAATTAAGAACTTCAGTGTTAGCCGGGCGTGGTGGCGCATGCTTGTAATCCCGGTACTTGGGAGGCTAAGGCCAGAGGATCCGGGTTCTCGGCCAACCTCAGCTACTTATTGAGGCCCTCTGCAACTTAGTGAGACCCTGTTTCAAAATAAAAAATAGGACTGAGGGTATAGTTCGGAGGTAGAATATCCCTGGGTTCAATCCCCAGTACCACAACAAAACAAAACAACAACAACAAAAAACTTCAGTGTTTATAAATGTGTTTTATTTCAAAAGCCAAAAGCTTTACCAAAGAAAAAAGAACTGAAACCAGTGCCTACAAAGCTCTGTGTCCTGGAGAATTTGCAAGACTGCCCCTTCTATTATATCCCCTCCCCCCATCCACACACTTCTACAGTATGATTATTGTCATGATCATCACCATAACACAACAATAATAATTATTAACAATTACTGAGAGGTGGTTAAATAATACTAAGCAGTTAAAAGGATGAGGTAAGCCTATATGTATTGATGTGGAAAGATTCTAATTCATATTGTGAAAAGAAAAAAGTTTAGAGAGCTATACATATAGTAAGATTGCATTTGCTTCAAAATATATATGTACCTACAGATAGGGGTGTGTGTGTGTGTGTGCATGCATGCATGCATGTGTGTGTGTGTGTGTTAATGCCTTGAAAAGAAAGGACCCAAAGGATATACACCACTGTATTAAGTGATTTCCTTCAGAAAAGAAGGAGTGGAAGGTGTGGGGAAAGAAGCTTTTTACATTTTTGTCTCTATATATTGTTTCTTGAATATATTACAGTGATAATGTATTTAAATATTACTTTGGGTAATCTTAAGAAGTCAGTATAAAGAAGCCATGCATGGTTGCACATGCCTATAATCCCAATGACTTGAGTGGAGGCAGAAGGATCCCAAGTTTGAGGCCAGCCTGGGCAAGCTAGCAAGAACCTGTCTCAAAATGAAAAGAGCTGGGACTGTAGCTCAGTTGTAGAGCACCCCTGGATTCAATCCTCAGTGCTGAGAAAAAATCAATAAAAATAAACTGTAATCACAGCTGAGCACAGTGGCACACACCTGTAATCCCAGTACTTGGGAAGCTGAGATAAGAGGATTGCAGGTTCAAGGCTGGCCTCATCAACTTAGTGAAAGCCTATTTCAAAATAAAAACTAAAAGATCTGTGGGTGTAACATGGAGGAATAATGCCCTTGGGTTCAATCCCAGTACCTCCCACACGCATACACAAAATGAAAAGAAAGAAAACTGTAGTCATAAGGAGAAACTAAAAGGAATGGATAGAAAAGGGAAAAAACAAAAATATCAGAAAGGAGAAGGGAATAGTGAAGCAGAACAATGGCTTTGTTCTTGTGGTATGCAGAGCAGAAAGTTAACCAAAGCCTTAGTAATAGAATACTCTATAGTAGACAATGTAAATAAACACACGAAAAGAAACATTTAGGGCATACAACTCCATGAACATACAAAACAACTACTGAATTGTACTGAAGTCGGTGTATCGTTTGGTATATGTTATATCTCTATACATGATAAAACCAGACATCTGAAGTATCTAGAGCTGGTTTCTAAAATTCCATTTCTTTTTAAATAAATTAAAGCAATTGAACTAATATTTAGGAATTTCTCAATGACAAGCTGGGTTCCAGATAAAATACAAGATTCTTAGTTAAATTTGAATTTCAGGTAAAAAATGAGTATCTTATAGTTTAAGTTGCCTTATGTGATGTTTGGGATATACTTATTTTGCATCTCCATGTTTTATTTGCTAATCTGACAAGCCTAACCAGAGGGGATTAAGCTTTGAATCTCTCATAGTCCAGTTGCTTCTCTAGCATCACCAAGGCTTTTTGTTTCCAACTGATGGCCCTTAATATAACTTTCTCAACCCCCTTCCCATCTCAGGGAAGGTTTTATTTTATTTTAATGACTGCTAAATATTTTATTTTAATATGCATTTATTGTGCATTATAGTCTCATATCATAATGTAAATCATGTTGACATACCTCCACACAGCACCTGGTGCCCCCCCCAACTGCCTCCCCTTACAGAGTCCTGAGGTTGACATTGGTATTTTTACATACATATACATAGTTGATGGTATTACTTCCTTCAGTGAACCTCATTCTTGCCCTTCCCCTTCTAAGGAAGGTTTTATAATTGAGCAGCACGGAAAGGGAGGTCTAGCAGTTCAGTCACACAAGGCTGATTTTCCCTTTCCCACACTGATGAGAAACCACTGGTCCCACATTCCAAGTGAGGTCAGAGGGGCAGACAAGACATCCATTCCAGCCTCAACGGCAGCAGCTAAGAGGAACCCAGTGTCCGTGGGCCTCTGCCTGCGAGGAAAGGAGAGAGACCTCAGGTCTCCCCAGGGCACACAGGTGGGGACTTTGGTTTTGAGCCCATTCTAAGTTATGCCAACCAAAGGAATTTTCTGTGGGACCTTGCTAGTGAAATAGGATTTTTTTTTCTTTTATGACTATTTTGGTTTTCTTTAGGATCTAGATCTTTAACAGTTCTAGTCTTGTTTTTGCTGAATTCAGACAGGAATGTCAGTGAAGCTCTAGGGGCTGGGTCATGCAGAGGCACGGGAGCGCTGTGCAGCTCAAACACTGGACTTTGCAGGACAGTCAGGCCTTGGGTGAACTTCTTCTCCAGGCTCTCCTCCATGCTGCCCTCTGCACACCCTTCAGCCTTGTTGAGCAGCCTCCTGTTTGACAAAGGTCAACAAAGAATTAGCAGCACAGCTGTTCAGTGATTATGTAGATCCTTCTGCAAGGAGGAGGGGATTATCCTCCACTGGAGGGGTTTGGACAGAAATCTGACCTCAATTTGGCAGAACATGTTTGTAAGCATCTTTTCACTCATGTGCTTGAACATTCAACAATTTTATTAAATCCAGGGCCTAATACTGAGCTAAGCAATGAGATACAAAGATTTAAAGGGGAAAAAAGATATGGTCTCTACCTTTTTGTGTGTGTGTGGTACTAGGGATTGAACTGGTACCGCCAAAAAAGTGCGCCGCCACGCCCGGCTTACCTTTTAAAAATACTGATGTAGCCAGGAGTGTTGGTGCACACTTATAAGCCCAGTACTTGGGAGGCTGAAACAGGAGGATCAACAGGTTCTCAGCCAGACTCAGCAACTTAGCAAGGCCTTCTGGAACTTAGACCCTGTTTCAAAATAAAAAATAAAATAGGACTAGAGGTGTAGCTTAGAGGTAGAATAACCCTGGATTCAACCTCTAGTATCACATACATAAAAAAGAACTGACTGGTTGTGTATATTTATTGTGTAATGATGTTTTAATATATATACATATTTAATTAATATATACTATATATTTAATATATTGTACATATATGTATATATAGTGGAATAGTTAAATCAAGCAAATTAACATAATTAACATGTATTATGTTGTGATGAGAACACTTAAAATCTATTCTCAGTATTTTTCTTTTTCGGTTTTTTTTTTTTTTTTTTTTTTTTTTGTACTGGGGATGGAACCCAGGAGCATTCTACCTCCGAGCTACACTTCCAGCCCTATTTTATATTCTTTATTTTGAAACAGGGTCTCACTAAGTTGCCAAGGGCCTCACTAAGTAGCTGAGGCTGCCTCGAACCCACGATCATACTGTCTCAGCCTCCCAAGGACTGGGATTACAAGCATGCACCACCATGCCTGGTGGTACTAGGGATTGAACCCAGGAGCATTCTACCTCTGAGCTAGACCCTGAGCCCTTTCTATTTTTTATTTTTGGAAGAGTCTCACTAAATTACCTCACGCTGGCCTCAAATCTGTAATCTTCCTGTCTCAGCCTCCCAAGTACTGGGATTACAGATGTGCACCACCATGCCCAGCTGCAATATATTGTTATTAACTATAGTCACCATGTTGTACAATAGATCTCTTATATTTATTCCACCTATCTGAAATTTTGCAACCTTTGACCAATACTCCCAACCCCTTTCCGCCCCAGCCCCTGGTAACCACCATACTGTCTTCAGCCATTTAAAAAAAAAAAGGAAATCATGTTATTTATGACAACATGGATGAACCTGGAGGATGTTGTGTTAAGGCACAGCAAGACAGATGCTGCCTGAGCTCACTTGTATGTGGGATCTAAAAAAGTAGATCTCAGTGGTCTCTACCTTTAGAGATCCCTTTGTTTGCTGAAGGAAAACTGGCAGTGTGAGTGTGATAAGGGAGTTGACTGGAGGCCACTGGACGCAGCCTTGGCCAAGCGATGAAATGAAATTGTGGTGAGAAAGCAAATCATCTACTGCCACCCTCCTATATACAGGACCATAGTCCCTAGCCTTCCCGGGGTGGCTCTCTGCTGTGTCATTTTGCTATTACTCCTTACCTTTTTTTTTTTTTTTTTTTTGCGGTACTGGGGATTGAACTCAGGGGCATTCTACCTCCGAGCTATACCCCCAGCCCTAGTTTTTATTCTTTATTTTGAAACAGGGTCTCACTAAGTTGCAGAGTGCCTCACTAGGTAGCTGAGGCTGGCCTCGAACCCAGATCCTCCGGTCTCAGCCTCCCGAATGCTGGGATTACAAGCGTGCGACACCACGCCCAGCACTCCTTACCATTCTTTATGTGGAAATATCATCTGCAGAATCTGGGCAGAATAAATAGAAATTCCCTTGTGTACCCAAGACTAGAAGCCATATGGTTAACTACATATACTGCTAGCTATGCTTTAGATTATGCAGTTTGACGACCATAGCCTAAATTGTGATCATTTGAAATCTAAGAAATCACACTATCCCTAATGTAAATTGACTCCAACTAAAACTGGCCAATTATCCTTCCCCTTGCAGCTATCATCATTTGTTTTTATTTTGTGGTACTGGGGATTGAACCCAGGGAAATTCTATTTCCAAGCTACACCTCTAGCCTTTTTATTTTTTATTTTAAAATAGGGTCTTGTTAAGTTGCTGAGGCTGGACTTGAGTCTGTGATCTTCCTATCTCGACCTCCCAAATACTGAGATTCCAGGCATGCCCTATCATGCCCAGCCCTTATTTTTAGAGATGGGGAAAGGAAATGTCTATCATAGGATTAAATGACTTGGTCAAAATCACCTAGGCTTACTGATCTAGAACCACAGCAAGTGTCAGGTCTCACCGATCAAAGGCTCAGCTCAAGTGCCCCCACTTCAGACCCAGTCACATGCAGGCTTCCAGAACTTCTGACCAGCCAGCAGTAAATTGGAATTCCCATGACTCCCTCCTCAGGTTTGACTGATTTGCTAGAGCAGCTCACAGAGCCCAGGGAAACACTATACTTATATATACTGGTTTATTATAAAAAATATTTTATTTATTTATTTATTTATTTATTTATTTATTTATTTATTTATTTATTTATTTTTGCAGTACTGGGGATTGAACTCAGGGGCATTTTACCTCCAAGCTACACCCCCAGCCCTATTTTGTATTCTTTATTTTGAAACAGGGTCTCACTAAGTTTCGGAGTGCCTCACTAGGTAGCTGAGGCTGGCTGGGAACCCGGATCCGTTCCTCTGGTCTCAGCCTCCCAAATGCTGGGATTACAAGCATGGGCCACCACGCCTGGCTTATAAAGAATATTTTAAAAGATACAAATAAGATACAAATGGAGAGACACAGGGCAAGGTCTGGAAAGTCCCTAGTGCTGGAGCCTCCATCCCCATGGAGTTGGGTTTAGCCATCCTCCTCCACCTTCCTTCCAGCGTCCACCTGCTTATTGCCTAGAAACTCTCTAAATTCTGTTCTTTGGGGATTTATTGCATAGGCATGAAAGCCAATAGACTTGGCAGGGAAACCCAGCAAGGCCTGTCTGTCCAGACTTTCCTTAATCTCTTTGCGCAGCATTCCTTCCTCCAAGGTACGACCCTTAGGAATGAGGAGAGTTTTATGACTTACTGTCAGACAAGGTACATCAGAGAATTTCTTTACATGCACCTCCAAAACAGTAAGGTAGAAGAGGATTTGCGTTTCTATGACCTGCCTTGGGGAAGAGAAATTCTAGTTTTTGTGGCTTGCCTTGAAGAGGGAGTTAGGAGCTAGAAACAGTGGATAAAAACATACATTTGTCTTACATCAAGTTTAGGAAATGCTGGCCTGGAAAAGAGCCTCAGGTATCCTGAGACAAGGGGTTGATTTATGAGGGAGGGCTACAGAAGTACTGACATGTAGACTCCTGAGGAGGGTCTTGTCCTGTTGCCTTCAGAAAGCTTGAACACATGAGGATTTCTATTTCTATTGTATTTCTTGATTCATTGAATAAATAGATGCCCACTGTGAGGCAGTGTTAAGCCTAGTGGTGTCCTCGCCAGCAGCTGGCACCCCGGGCTAACTCGGAGGGGCCACAGTCCCACCATTTCTCTGTTTTTCAGAACAAGAGAGATTTCTGCAAGCCAACAACAGAGAAATCAACAACCTTTTTGGATATCCAGTGAGTATCTCATCTCTAGCTCTTTCAGTAGGGAGTTAGTATTCTCTTCTAATATTCCCCTTTGTAGGGGAAGCACAGAATTCATTGTAGGTACAGATTCTACTTTCTTTTAAGCTCCTATACAATAAATAGTGTAATGAGGACTCAGAAACAAAATTATAAACTCAGGTGAGATTATGTCTCAGATTTTGAATTTACACATAACTACTAGAGAAGAAATGTGGTAACTTTTTCTTGCACAAATGAAAGCATAGCCGGGCATGGTGGCGCACGCTTGTAATCCCAGCACTTGGGAGGCTGAGACCAGAGGATCCAGGTTTGCGGCCAGCCTCAGCTACCTAGTGAGGCACTCCACAACTTAGTGAGACCCAGTTTCAAAATAAAGAATAAAAAATAGAGCTGGGGGTGTAGCTTGGAGGTAGAATGCCCCTGAGCTCAATCCCCAGTACCACACACACACGCACAAATGAAAGCGTAGTTTCACAAGCACTTTTTCCTTGAACGTCTACACTAACACATATTGATCCATCTCATTAATTCACCTGTTAATGGTCTTTGCACATTTCCTATTGGTTTTATCATTTTTAACTTAGTTAGTTAGTTAGTTAATTTTTTCTTTTGCAGTACTGGGGATTGAACCCAGGGGCATTCTACCTCCAAGCTACACTGCCAGCCCTATTTTATTATTATTATTATTATTATTATTATTATTATTATTATTATTATTATTATTCTTTGCGGTACTGGGGGTTGAACTCAGGGGCATTCTACCTCCGAGCTATACCCCCAGCCCTATTTTTTATTCTTTATTTTGAAACCGAGTCTCACTAAGTTGTGGAGTGCCTCACTAGGTAGCTGAGGCTGGCCATGAACCCGGATCCTCTGGTCTCAGCCTCCTGAATGCTGGGATTACAAGCGTGTGCCACCACGCCCGGTTTTATTTATTTATGAATGATTTACAAAAAATAAATCTTAAATTATTTAACTAGTTTCCTATTGATGAACATTTAAAATGTCTCCAGTGGTTTTTCTTTTTTATTAATTTTTGGTTTTGTGTACAGGCACTGTTATACATAGTTTGGCATATTTGTATGCGCATGTATTATGAGGTCTTCCTAGAAGTGAGCTCATTGGACCGAAAGGAAAACACATTAAAAACTATTGCCCTCTAACAAGATCTTATCCATTTATTGATCTAACTATAGTAGAGACTGCCTGTTTCTCCACATCCCTGCCAACCTGGTTTTTGTCAATGTTTTCATTTTTCCAGGTTTTTTATCTATCTTTCCTTAATTTTGAGGGAGATTGATAATCTATTCATGTTAATTAGCTTTTTGTATTTCTTTTTCTGAAAATTACTTATTAATGATCTTTGCCCATTTCCTATTGTGTTGCTCATTTTTCACTTAATTATTTATGAAATTAAATAATTCATTAAAAAGACATATTGAAGCCGGGTGTGGTGGCGCACGCTTGTAATCCCAGCATTTGAGAGGCTGAGACCAGAGGATCCGGGTTCGCGGCCAGCCTCAGCTACCTAGTGAGGCACTCCGCAACTTAGTGAGACCCGGTTTCAAAATAAAGAATAAAAAATAGGGCTGGGGGTATAGCTCGGAGGTAGAATGCCCCTGAGTTCAATCGCCAGTACCGCAAAAAAAAAAAAAAAAAAAAAGACATATATTGAAAAAAATCATGCTTTATTACCCCCATTTTGCCCACATCTGCTCCCTTATAGGGAACCACTTTTATTAGTTTCTTGTGTATTTATAAGTGTTTCTTTATGCAAATAAAACAAATACATATTCACTTTTTCTCATTCTTTTACTCTGTTCTGAATCTTAGCAATGTATCCTGGGGGTGTTTTCATAATCATAATTTCATAATAGCTCTTTCCTTTTTTTCTTTTTTCAGGTGCATAGTATTTCTTCTGCAGATTGATCATGGTTTATTTAAACAGTTCCTTATTTGAATTGTTTCCAATCTTTTACAGTTAAGATCAGCACTTTTATACATGCTATTCATGCATGTTTAACTATACATAGGTATCTATATACATACACACATAAATATGTATAGGTGTGTATACATACATAAAATATGTCTATATCACCATGGTCTCTGTAGAATATTACTTTATGATTTCTGAGTTAGAGTGGTTTGGGATGAAAACAATGTCTAAGTTGTGACAGGAGCAGGGTTTTCCCCCTCTCTACCTTCTAGACCCGCATAAGAAACAGTGGGATACAGTAAAAGTAGGTTTTGGCATCAGACAGACCTGACTTTGAATACAGTTCTGCCCCTTGCAAATCTTGAAATCTAATGCAAATTGTTTAACTTCTCTGATCTTCAGTTCTTTCATATGTAAAATGGGCATAATAGTGTTTGCCTTGCGTGGTGGTATGGGAGTTAAATATGGTTGTGAAAATGTTAGTTCTCTTTCTTCGAGAAACTGTTGCCCCTTAGAGAAAGGGTTCCTGTTTCATTCACCTCTGTATCCACAATTTTTTCTATAATGTTTGGCACATACATCAATATTGCTGAGTATCTTTGAATAAATATATGCTGAATATTGAGTGACCAAAGTAAACCCAGTTTTGACTGTCTTGTGTCCCTCTAATTATCCTTGGTTTTGTTGTTATTGTTGTGTTTGTTTTTTATTCACAGAACAATACTATAAAGACCTCAAAATATAATGTCTTTAACTTTCTGCCCCTGAACCTGTTTGAACAATTCCAGAGACTTGCAAATGCCTATTTCCTGTTTTTGCTATTCCTGCAGGTATTGCCTCCTGGGGCCTTTTCCACAGTGTTTAAGCAGTGTTAGCCTTTCTGGGGTCAAGTTGTACAGTCTCTAAACTTAAGAGATATCTTCTCTCTTTAGACGCAGGCAGATGGACGACTAGTGTCCCCTGGAGTAGCTGAGGTCAGGATTAGCCCTTGTGAATCAAGCTTCTGCAGGAGAAAGGAGACAAGGTCACCAGATCCCAAGGAAAGGGATCTTCGCCCCACCCCAGCTGTAGCCTGTGCCTCTTTCTTGTCCCAGCCTCCATGACAGGGTGTTGACATACAGTATTACCAAGGAAGGAGGATAGCTTAGACTAGAAGAATCAGCCTAGAAGGGAAGGAATCAGTGTAGGCTAGGCCCAAATGGAGAGAGGGGGACAGGTCATCTCACCACCCCTTGCACTGAGGGGTGGCTTTCCCATGTCCACCCTCAATGCCCTGTCCATGGCTCCTTTCATTATCAAAGAAGAAACAGCTCTTTTCCATCAGGATGAAGGTAGCAGAGATCAGAATAGATAGGTAGCAACTTATAGCCTTTTCTTCTGGTATCCTCCCTTGGGAAATATTTACTTATATTTGAGGATTATAAGAAGACCACAAAGGTGGAAAGCAGCCAGACTGGGATATATTATGAAGCTAGGGAGGGAAAATGGAGGTGGGGTGGGAGTTGGGGGAATATGTTGTCCTTTAAGCTTTCCAACCTAAGATTCTCTCCCCTTCCCTCTCACAGCTGATTCCCCAGATCTCCTCCTTGGCATGGTACACAACCGTGATCCCCCTGGTAGTGGTGCTGTCCATAACAGGAGTGAAAGACGCCATGGACGACCTGGTGAGGTGGCTTCCTGGGCTTCCCTCACTGTGCCTGTTCGGGCTGTTGGCAGGAAGACGCCCCAGAAGCACCTGGACTAAGAAGCACTGAGTGGAAAGACATGTTCCCTTCCTTGTTTCCTTATTTCCCCAGAGTGTAATCCCCATAGGCCCAAGACTGGTTGGTGGTCTTTTCATGGTCAGAACAGGCAAGGCACTCCCTCCATCTTCTAGCCCCTCTTCCAAGCTCCGCCCTTCCCTTCAGTGACCCACCCTCCCTTCTCCCTACCTCGGCTCCTTCTTCCTCTGCCTCCTCTCCCATTCCATATTCCTTTCCCCTTCTTTCCTTTGGTCCTCCTTTCGCCTGTTCTTCCTTTCTTCCCCTCTCTCTCCGCTTCCCCCTCCTCTCACCTGTTTCCCTTTGCAACTTTCCTTGGCTTTAGAAAGCCTGGGGGGGGGGGGTGGTGACAGAGGCCAACTGTGAGCATAGTGAGTGCCACGAGGGAAGGACCCAGCCCGGCCAACCCTGGGGTGTGGGAAGCCGGTCCCCAAGAAAAGCCTTCGGATTGTGCCAAGATCGATTGTAATTATTATTTTTTTCAAAATTGATTTTTAGACTGAGAACCTGATGTGTCTCCAGCTCTTTAACTCTGTAAAATGCAGGATTAAGTACATGTGGTGGTTTAAATTTCAGTCACAACTCTGACATGCAAAAATGTTACTTTATTTCTCTATGACTGAACTCATTTTAGCTCAGAGCCACACACAGACCCCACCCAACTCTTTCTAGGGAGAGCAGAAAACTTGCAGATTCAGGGTAACCCAAATACTTCTGATTTTCTGGTTCAGAACTCAGTCTCTGTAGGATAAATATTTGAGTAATTCTGAATCATGACAATATCAGGATTCTCTCTACTCCCTTCCCAATCCTGCTCTTTCTCCAGGGAGTAACCTTACCTGGAAGGAGGCAACTCACGGAGTCCTGGCATTAGGACATATCCTGTAGTTCTCCTACTATTTGGACTTTCCTCCCTGCATCTTCAGTAGAAGCGTCTGTGCGTGGGCCACCGTTGGGGCAGGAGTGGGATCTGCTTGACACTACTGCTCTCCCGGTGCCTGCCCCGGGGTGGTGCTTCCTGGTCCTGTCTCTCATGGTGTTCTCTGTCTTCTGCAGCTTTTGACTTAGTTGTTTGTTCTCAGTCCCCCAGGCTTTGGCTTTTGATATTTAATATAATTTTATCTCTTTCTGCTCCCTGGTTTCTTTTTCTAACCTCTCTTCTTGGCTTCCAAAAGACATGAACTTCTTGGTCTGGTTTTAGTGGTTAGAAGGGCTTTGGGGCAGGGGAAAGGAAAATAACAAAGAAGGGGGACCTACATTGGTTAATATATCAAAATGTTAAAATTCTACATGCAGTTTTCTATATGCTTATTTCATGAACATTTTCTTGTGTGTGTATGTGTGTGTGTGTGTTTTTAGAAAAGGCACCAAAATGACAAGCAAGTTAACAACCGTCCTGTTCTGCTGCTGGTGAATGGCAAGTAAGCTCCTCCAGGGCTGGTCCGGGGGGAGGGTCAGATGTGCTACAGCTTGGCATGATGGGTGCTTTGGGAAGGAGTTCAGGACAGTGACAGTGAAAAGAACCTGGGGATTGGACATAAGAATTCATTTCTAGAAGCCATCTAGCATGCCCCTGAACTTTGCCACCTTACTTACAATGTCTCTGGGCCTCATTTTTCCTGTAAATAAAGTACAAATAATATTCCTTACCTTAGAGAATACCTGTGAAAATAAAAGTGAAATAATATATATTAAAGCAATTTATATTTTATAACATTATTATGCAATTAATTATTATCAGTGTTGTGGTTAGCATGAAGATATTTGTCTTTGGAACACTAATGGATTCTGACTATTAAACTATAGTCAGGACATCTTTCCTATTAACAATCTGCAGTCAGTATTCATGTTGACCCCATGGCCATGCTATTTGTTCAACGCTATCTACGCTATCTAAAGTGTTGACAGAGCCCCGCATGGTGGCACACGCTTGTAATCCCAGTACTTGGGAGGCTGAGACAGGAGGATCCTGGGTTCCTGGGTTCCTGGCTAGCCTCAGCAACTTAGTGAGACCCTGTTTCAAAAATAAAAAGAATAAAATAGGGCTAGAGTGTAGCTTAGAAGTAGAATGCCCCTGAGTTCCATCCCAATACCACAAAAATAAATAATTAAGAATATTGTCAGGACTGAAAGGAGGCAGGTATATTCCTATATATGGCAAAATATGAAGGCTATCATAAGAGGTCCAACAAATTATTATAGCTATCATAGCTAGCAAAAGGAATCAAGACTTTGTAGAGGAGGTGGTGTCTGTACCAGGGCTTAAAGGATAGGAATAATTCAACAGTTATGGATTGTGTGAAAGGCCAATGTGAACAGATACAAGAACAAGAAAGTGCAAAGGTGAAGGAATTCAAGACTGAGGTCCAGTCTTTCCCATCATGGCCTTACAGGACTGCTAGTAGCTATAATTTTGATCATATAATTCTATTATCTGGAGTTCTTAGGAGTCTACCCTGCTGTTTATTGTGTCTACTGGTTCTTATTCATAGTGGATTTTTTCCTCAAGTGTTTTAAACTTTGAAACCTCCAATAAGACACCAAAAAGGTCAATTGTGATTAAGAAAAAGGGAGGGAGGGGGAGAAGGGAAATAGAAATAAAATGAAAAGAAAGGACAAAATTGAGTGTATTAGAAACTAACCAAGCTAAGGAGTTGCTGACCAAATGAATTTAGCCAAATGAACTCCCACAAGTAGCTTAAGCACTTGGGTTTTATAAGATTATTGGAGATTAATTTGTTATAGAGTGATTTTAGAGTGGAAGTTTACCAGCAAGGCCACCTGGTTGAACTGATGTGTTACATATGCAGAAGTGAGGCTCATTATTAAAATGGTATACTTTCCAGAAAGCAGCTTTCTTTTTCTAGAACACATGGGTCTGAGCAATACTACTAGTGAAAAAGTTTGTCTGTTTAGCAAGTTGCGATTTTTGTCATTTTTCATTTCTCAATGATTTTGTTGACCAGCACATCTTGGGAGGAAATGTATGGGAATTCTATGTGGCCCCAGCTGAGGTTGTCTTCTTCTAGAGTGGGTTTGTGCTCACTTCTGCCAGATGACTCAAGGGTACCACTTGCCAAAACTTAATTTGGAGGAAACATAATATGAACCCTGTACCCCATGAGGGTTCTCAGGAGAGACCCCTCCACTCACTGACCACTAACCCTCCCTATTAAGATAGAGGAACTGTCTAACTAGTGGGTTGATTTATTTTTTAGATCACCCCTTCACTAATGGTGTTGCCCTATGAGTCCTGGCTCCATGAAGTGTCCTTAGTTTCAACCCACTACTTCTCAAATGTATAAGTCTTCATCTCTTATCCCTCTGGTGGAAGAACTTAAAATTCAAGTTATTAGATTGTTAAAGCTGATAATCCCCTCCCCCTACCCAGGGTGAGAATAGTTTCACATCATGCTTACTGTTCTAGGTTTCATTCTCCTTTTTTTTTTTTCCTGGATACTTACATTATGGTAAGAATAGTCTTGCTTTTGAAAGTGTTTATTTTATCTAGTATTTCTGAATGTTTGTTGAAAAGTACCAATGTGTTACAGAACTCCAAGAGATGCCATCCATACAAAGCAGAGACTAAGCCGGGCGTGGTGGCGCACGCTTGTAATCCCAGCATTCGGGAGGCTGAGACCGGAGGATCTGGGTTCGAGGCCAGCCTCAGCTATCTAGTGAGGTACTCTGCAATTTACTGAGACTCGGTTTCAAAATAAAGAATAAAAAATAGGGCTGTGGGTATAGCTCAGAGGTAGAATGCCCCTGAGCTCCATCCCCAATACCGGAAAAAAAAACCCAAACTATATACAAAGCAGAGACTGTGATGTGAATGGTCTCCCCTAATGTCAGAGCATTGCCTTCTCTAGCTCTCTGACCATGTTTTCTAAACTAAAAGTTAGGATGCAGTGCCTGGAAATTAAAAATGTATTTATGGCATAAAGGAGTGAATATTTTTTGTGGCACTGGGGATTGAACCCAGGGGCATTCTACCTCCGAGCTACACCCCGAGCCCTATTTTTTATTCTTTATTTTTGAAACAGGATCTCACTAAGTTGTGGAGGGCCTCACTAAGTAGCCGAGGCTAGCAGTGAACTTGCAATCCTCCTGTCTCAGCCTCCAAGTACTGGGATTACAAGTGTGCACCACCACGCCTGGCTAGGATTAAATATTTTTAATTAGAATGGAACATCTGCCCCCTCCCAAGTCTGAGACACATGGTTGTTATAATGTCCAGAAACAAGTTGCTAATAGTCTGACACCTCTTTGTGTAATAAAATAAAAGCTTTTAAATCTGCAGGAGGAGCCAGAATGCTATGTCCCTGTTTTCTCTTCATGTTTCATTGGTGAAAACCATGGCATAGAGAATGCTAGCGAACCCACAAAAGTAGGGTCATTTCAAATACAATAAAACAAATTCTCATATGTCTTTTTTTTTTTTTTTTTTTTTTTTTTTTTTTT
>PVLC010022996.1:0-26118 GCA_004027655.1 Graphiurus murinus | reverse complement strand
GCGCATGCTTGTAATCCCAGCATTCGGGAGGCTGAGACCGGAGGATCTGGGTTCGCGGCCAGCCTCAGCTAGCTAGTGAGGCACTCCGCAACTTAGTGAGACTCGGTTTCAAAATAAAGAATAAAAAATAGGACTGGGGGTATAGCTCGGAGGTAGAATGCCCCTGAGTTCAATCCCCAGTACCGCAAAAAAAAAAAAATAAGGCTAGGGGTGTAGCTCAGAGGTACAACACCCCTGGGTTCAATCCCCAATACCCCCCCCCAACCAGTTGGGCAACTTAGCAAGACCCTGTCTCAAAATCAAAAATTTTTAAAGGTAGCCAGGCGTGGTAGTGCACGCTCGCAATCCCAGACTGAAGGATCCAGGTTCGCAGCCAGCCTCAACTACTTAGTGAGGCCCTCCACAACTTAATGAGATCCTGTTTCAAAATGAAGAATAAAAAATAGGGCTAGGGGTAGAGCTTGGAGGTAGAATGCCCCTGGGTTCAATCCCCAGTACCAAAAAATAAATAAATAAATAAAGGTGGGTTTGTGGTATAGCTCAGTGGTACTACAAGGCCTTGGGTGCATTCCTCATTACCAAAAGAAGACAAAAAAATTCAGTATATCCAAAAGAATGTTAAAGGGCAGCCATGGTCCCGTCATCCAAGTTAAAACACAAAACTGAAACCTCCTTTGTGTTTTTCCCCTATGTCATCCTCCCCCACCTCATCCCTTTGTAATTTATTGTTCCTGTTGAAGTTTACTTTAGTTTTGCCACATATGAATATATCATTCATCTACCTGTGTTTCAACTTTATATAAATGGAATCTTGCTAGGAGTATTCTGTGCAACTTGCTTCATTGTTCTCTGCCTCATGTTCCTGAGATTCACCCATGTTGGTGCACATAGCTGTATTCATTTATTTTCACTCCTCTATGGTATTCCTATTGCATGAAGAGACCACAATTTATCCATTCTCTTGTAAATACAAATTTGGGGTGATTGGAGGTTTTGTCTTGTTTTTAATGCTAAAGAATGCTGCCATGAGCCAGGCGTGGTGGCACACACTTGTAATCCCAGCATTTGGGAGGCTGAGACCAGAGGATCCAGGTTCGAGGCCAGCCTCAGCTACCTCATGAGGCACTCTGCAACTTACTGAGACCCTGTTTCAAAATAAAGAATAAAAAATAGGGCTGGGGGTATAGCTCGGAGGTAGAATGCCCCTGAGTTCAATCCCCAATACCACAAAAAAAAAAGAATGCTGCCATGAATATAATTATACATGTCTCATGGAATACACATACATGTTTTTCTGGCAGATTCATAGGAGTTAAATTGATGTTCTTTAGTATATGTGTCTTTCTTTTTCCTATTAATGCCAAATTGTTTTCAAAAGTAGCCATACATTTATATACAAGTCAGTAGTATATATGAGATTTTATCGCTTTAAGTTGTCCTAATGTGGAGGTTATAAAATGATACCCCATGTTAATTTTATCTTGCATTCACCCTATTTTATTTTTTATTTGGAAATAGGGTCTCACTAAGTTGCTGACAGCCTCATTAAATTGCCAAGGCTGGCCTTGAACCTGCAATCCTCCTGTCTCAGCCTCCCAAGTACTGAGATTACAGGTGTGGGCTACCACGTCTGGCTAATTTGTTCTTTTTTAATGGCGCTATTTTTGGTTTATGGGAGTTTCTCACATTTTCTTGATACATCATGCCAAAGTTACATGTAATACAGACAACTCCCAGCTTTTAGCTTTGTTTTCCTGCTATCTTTTGATAAACAGAAATTTTGAATTTTAGTGTAATTTGTCAGTCTTTTCTCTCATAATTTATAATTTTTTGTCCTCATTTAAGAAGTTTTTTCATATCCAAGGACATCCAGGGGCTTTTCCACCCTCTTTCAAAGCATGTTACCCTTGGAGCTCTCCTTTTCCAATCTCTGACAACCTCTTCTCCAGAAGAGAAGCTGTCACAGTGGCAGGAGCTCAGTTTTAAAAACATTGTTGGAAATGAAGAGACAGTAAATATAGATGTCACACCCCATATAAAAATGTATATCCTTTTTTCTACTTAGCATCATATTTCAGATGCTTTTTCATTAAAAATATTAAAGTTTAATTTATTGATTACTACACTAGATGGGTAAATCAGAATATATATTAGACTTTTTTGTGGTTCATAAAAGATACAGTTCCCATGCTTTTTTAAAACACTAATTATTCCATTTTCTAACTAGGAACTGTGAACATCAAATATACTTTTAAGAGTCAGTTTGTAGCTGGGCGTGGTGGCGCACGCTTGTAATCCCAGCATTCGGGAGGCTGAGACCGGAGGATCCGGGTTCCCGGCCAGCCTCAGCTACCTAGTGAGGCACTCCGCAACTTAATGAGACTCGGTTTCAAAATAAAGAATAAAAAATAGGGCTGAGGGTATAGCTCGAGGTAGAATGCCCCTGAGTTCAGTCCCCAGTACCGCAAAAAAAAAAAAGTCAGTTTGTTCCTTTTATGATCTATAAAAAGGCTGTACAGCAATTACCTGGCTTTTTCCATATGTTTTAACAAATACCAAAAAGCACTTTCACAAATACAACCATGTGGCCTTGCTGCATTCTTGAGATGAACATAAGTAAGTACCAAAGATCTAACACAAAATTTAGGTGGATCTGCTTAGACTTTTTTTTTTTTACACTATGTGATTTGGAACTCAGGGCCCCATGTCTGCTAAACAAGCACTCTACGGTTGCGCTACATCCCTGTTCTTTTTTAAATTTTTATTTTGAGACAGGGTCTTAGTAAATTGGTTGCAGAGGCTGGCCTTAAACTTGTGATCCTTCTGCCTCAGATTCCTGAATATCCAGGATTATAGGTGTGCATCACCATGCCTGGCATATTTTATACTGTTTTTGTTGAACATGTTGCAGTTATAAATAAGACCTCAGGAAACAATTTAATTCATGGATCTTTGTGATGGTTTGCTTATTTCTTTAAGATAGATTGAGGCCGGGCATGGTGTCACACATTTGTAATCCCAATACTTGGGAGGCTGAGACAGGAGGATTGCTGGTTCTAAGCCAACCTCAGCAGCTTAGTGAGGCCCTTAGCAACTTAATAAGACCCTGTTTCCAAATGAAAAATAAAATAGGAGTGGGGGTATAGCTCAGAGGTAGAATGCCCTTGGGTTCAATCCCCAGCACCACACATACACACATACACACACACAAAGATAGATCAATAGAGGTAATGTTAACTAGGCTAAAACACACTATTTATATCATTAGAAGTAATAAGCAGTCGGGCGTGGTGGTGCATGCCTGTAATCCCAGCACTTGGGAGGCTGAGACCAGAGGATCCAGGTTCACAGCCAGCCTCAGCTACTTAGGCCTTCCACAACTTAGTGAGACCCTGTTTCAAAATAAAGAATAAAAAATAGGGCTGGGGTTGTAGTTCAGAGGTAAAACGCCTCTGGGTTCAATCCCTATACCGCCAAAAAAATAAAGTAATAAGCAACTGAGTCATATGAACTTTAAATAAAGTGACTTTCTGGACAACACTTGCTGCCATTGCTTGATTCTTTACAAAGAAAAGTATTTAAAAAGTATCCAGCCTACACAGTTTTACGTAAAACAGCCTTAACAAGGTCCATACCTGATATATAGTACTGTATAGTAATTTTCCCTTTTCAGTATCTCACATAGTTTTAAATATATTCAGTTTGAGGTGAAATTTGATGATATTTTTAACTAATGGTTTCAGTAATGTTTGAAAATGATTAACAGGGCTGGGAATTCGTTCAGTAGCAAAGTGCTTGCCTAGCCATGCAGGAGGCTGTGAGTCTGATGCCTAGCACTGAAAAAAAAAAAAAAAAATTAGAGGATTAACAGTGTATATGTTTATCATCTTACTGACTTCTTCTCTTTAGGGTAATTAAAAAGTAATCAAAGGCTCAGTGACCCTGCAAGGCAGTGAAAACTTGGTATGTGTGTAATGCTATTATTAAAACAGCTTTTCTTGAGGAGAGATGCACTGTTTAATTAAGAAACAAAGTAAATGACCTTCCATTTCATTGTCATTGCTGTTAATACTTGGTCTCATCACTCTGCCCTGTCTACAGGTTAAAGTATTGCACAATCAGCTGGTCCTTTTCCACAATGCCATCGCCGCCTACTTTGCTGGGAATCAGAAGCAGCTTGAACAGACACTCAAACAGTTCCACATCAAATTGAAAACCCCTGGAGTGGATGCCCCATCTTGGCTTGAAGAACAGTAAAATCACACCTGGAAAAATAAGAAAATCATACCATTATATTTCTAAACAAACCTAATAAGGATTAAGTGAAGTTGGGCAAAGTAGCGAGAGTTAACAACCATTGTAGTGATTCTTGCACAAGCAGCTTTAATTTTTCCCTTTTTCATACCTTAACAATTGAACTGTTAAATTTGATGGG
Source organism: Graphiurus murinus (assembly GCA_004027655.1). Taxonomy (NCBI): domain Eukaryota; kingdom Metazoa; phylum Chordata; class Mammalia; order Rodentia; family Gliridae; genus Graphiurus; species Graphiurus murinus. Next base: position 21,683 of record PVLC010022996.1, on the reverse strand, counting down.
AAGGTGGGTGGTTTTAATGTAAACATAATTTCTATAATCCAAACATGATAACTTTTCTTTTTGAGAAATCCTTTTGTATTATGAGGGTTGATGGCTATTTCTTTAGTTTGAAAACATCTAATATAGATTTGCACTGACAAGATAAAAATTCAAGGTTTTTGGTCCTGCAAATGAGGGCCAGTTATAACTTTTTCAGAGGGAGGTTTACATGATTTGTATCAACATCAGATATTTTATATAGGAATATATTTAACATCTTTAAGAGATTCATTTTCATGTATTGTCTTAAAGAAAAAAGGAACTATTTTGCAGAGTAACTTATATGGCATCCCTGCAGCACCCATAGAGGTGGCAGTTCTCATGAATGATCGGCTCTTGGAGTTGTAGCAAATACCTTTTTAAAAATGAATCTGCACCACTGTAATTTTGTTTAGACTTTTTTTTTTTTAGGGACACAGGAATGACACTGTCTTTTCTGTGAGGTTTTTAAACTCAAATTTGTATCACCCAAAGTCTCATTGGGTAGTTGGTTGTATCAGCAGTTTCTTTTGATTTATAATGAAACATGGTTCAGAGACTTTTTTTTTACAGGTGGACTTGGGAATGGAAATTCTTATGGTTTCTAGAGTAGAAATCAAATCTCGTTTTGATAGAAGTGAATCCCTAGAGAGCTTTCATTGACTTCCAGTTGTCACAATACCATTTAAGCCTTAAATCACAGATATGTGCCTTCTCAGATATAGTGATTCTTGTTCAACCAGTGTACATAACCCGTGAAGAAACCCCTTTCAGATAATGTTTGACGTATCTGTCCCTGGAAAGGAACAGTGTATAAATGTTAGGTTTCTCTGTTCTCATTAGACCACATTTGAGGTGGAGGGTGAGATCAACTCTTGAGTTTGCTGTTTGTTTCTCTTGATTCCTTTTGAGGATGGAAGATGGGATTTTTTTTCATTTGAGTAATGAAAAGGTCATATGGAACAGTGTGTGGTAACAGGAAAGGAAAGCTGGTTGGAAAGGCCAGTACTGTTGAGTTACGCAGCACGGCTGGTTTTCTTACGTGGTTGGCCTGTCCGCTCTATGGTTCCTCAGCAGTGTAATCCTTCTTATTGTAAAAAAGTTATTTTGGTTTTTGTTATAGGCGTAAATTAATATTTTGAGAGATGTCTCTTCACTTGTTAATTTCTATTGTGTTGAAATGAAGTACTTAAAATTACTGTTATACATGAACTTTGTGGACTGTAATATGTGTTATATATGTTCAAATGCCTTTTAGCTGGCTTTTTAATTAATATGCCTGTTTTGAGTGCTTAATACAATGTAATGTGATTGTAAATCATAAAACTATTTTAAATCATTCCCTCCTGTATATTTGTATTCCGGGAGAGCCTTATTTTATTCTTCCAGCAGAATAACTACTTGTGATAGTTCATTTACATTCCCCAGAATGTGCCTCTGGTGTGAATTTTGTATTCTTATTAAAAGTGTTTGCTGCAGTACCTTGTTTCTCTGACCCTCGTAGTTTTAAATAAGAAGTAACTGTTTGAAAATTTTGAGGTCATGGGATTTTTTTCATGAGCTTTAAAAACAACAAATGGTTCTTCTGTTACTTAAAATTGCTATGCTCAAGTAAGTCATTCTGTTTTCTCAGTCTGAATCTCTTTAGGGAGCTGAACCTGTTCAGTCTTGAGATATTACAGTAAATAACTAGTAGAGAAGGAGCTAAATACATTCGTGGATTGATGATTTTTCAAAATAAACTAAAAATATCAGTGAATGTGAGTAGTGGGTACATCTGCAAACAAAATAAAAAATAACACTCTAGCCAGTTTACTTTGTTAGGAAAGTAATCAATATTCTTTGTAGAAAAAACATAAGAAAACCTCATAAAATGGAAAATAATAACCAGCTTCCCAAGTAAGTAAGTACTACATAGAACCACCTAACTCCCCTGAAGTTACGTGTGTGTGTGTGTGTGTGTGTGTGTGTGTGTGTATGTGTGTGTGTTAATAAGAAAGGAGATAGAGTGGGGGAGCCCTGAGGATTGACTCCAGGGGAATTCTACCTCTGAGCTACAACCCCAGTCCCATTTTATTTTTTATTTTGAAACAGGGTCTCGCTAAATTGCTAGACTGACCTTGAACCTACGATCCTATCTCAGCCTCCCAAGTACTAGAATTATAGGTATGGGTGCCACCATGCCCAGGTCAGTATTTTATATTATTATCTCAGGTTTGGATAGCCTTTAACAGGCATTTACATCTTTGCACTCCTATCTAGTTATTCCTTTGAGTTATATTCCTAGAAGCAAAGATGGACCCTCAAAATATATATATACTTTTAAGATTCGTTTATTGCCTGTTTACTTTCAAGAAAGAGTGTGCCAGCTTACACCTCCAAGAGCATACACATATGCCTGATTAGCATGTTTTTTTGTTGTTGTTTTTTGTTTTTTGTTTTTTTTTGCGGTACTGGGGATTGAACTCAGGGGCATTCTACCTCCGAGCTATACCCTCAGCCCTATTTTTTATTCTTTATTTTGAAACAGGGTCTCACTAAGTTGCGGAGTGCCTCACTAGGTAGCTGAGGCTGGCCAGGAACCCGGATCCTCCGGTCTCAGCCTCCCGAATGCTGGGATTACAAGCGTGCGCCACCACGCCCGTCTGATTAGCATGTTTTTAAAGCCAATATGCAGAAAGTGAAATAATTTAAAGAATCAGCAGGACATTCATGTTTTAGGGGAAACGTCAGGAGGATAGATAAAGGCTGCACAGCTAGGGTTTGGGGAGTTTTCAGATATGAGATGTAAGAGCAAGAGATAGATGGAAATAGCTGACTTTTCTCTCATTTCAATAGCAACTATTCAAGAAAAAATACACTAAAGAACTGGCCTGTGAAATTGAACTCTTCATCCCAATGCTTTCAAATCTTAAGGTCCAGGAAAGACCTGGGTTTGCAAATGGAATTTAGCTGAAATACTTTATTAAGAAACAAGTTTTCCATAATCAGGACACACCTCAGTGTGTTCTAAATATGTATGAAACTAGAAGTTCTCTTAGAGATTAATATCTATTTTTTAACAGATGTGGGCACCAAAATATATAAAACTGGTTTATCCAACCCACCGTTTCAAATGTAATGACAAGATGTTTTCAACTAAACACACCCATTTAAATCCTGCTGTTTCAACTATGTAATTAAATCAGTGCATCGTGTCTAGTTCTCTCTAAAGTTAAGTGCAATATTTATAGTCTTCCCAATTTAAAAAAAATAATCTATTCACCTCAAAAAGGTTCATATTAGATACAACACAAAGTTTATAAGATATCCATCCTTTCTAACCATTGATCAATATTTACAATATTCTATGAAAGAAATGTGAGCCTGAAAATTACATAAAGCAAATTTTAGTGAAATTAAGTTTCTTTTCATCATTAATTTGAAGAATAACATTATCTACCTCAAAATATGCCATACCCTTTAGTCTTCGCTGGAGGTGACCATAGATGTAGAAAATAAAAGCAAATTAAGTTTAGTGCAACGTTTGTATGTACTTTTTGCAAATATTTGTAATAGGATGTCTATTTTGTAATAATCCTAAATACCTTTTTCCAGTACCTCTTGATTCATTCAGTTGCCTGGAAGAGTTGAGACCATCTGAGATCCTTCTTCACTCAGTTCTAACCAAATACAGGCATTTAAAAAAAAAAAAAAATCTGATACCCCTTTAAGATTTTATATCGGCTAGGGCTATCCAGTTGTGAGTGAGCTATTTCCTGATTCAAAATCCAGTTATGTTTTGCATTAAGTCAAAACTTTTCCAAGGCCACAGGTCCTTCACTATTTTTACAATGTAACAAGACCTATTAAAATACAATGACAGTGCAAACAGCTTTCCTCTTTTGAGGACTTTGATTAAATTCTGTTCTGTGTTCCCACTTGAAGGTTTCCTGTTCAACAGGTTTCTTCACATAAATGATTCTTTATAGTAAATTGCCAAGTGGTCCTCCTGTTATACAGGAAACTGAAGTTTAGCTCTTGTATTTGTGTGAAATAAAGATTGACTCTTAGAGTTTATTATTTTGTATATTAATTGAGAACTATTTGTTATTCTGGTGTTAACCCTGATATAGAATAAAAGAAACTTATCAATTTGAAGAAGGTAAATTAGATCCAAACTGAGAACCATAACTCCTTCCATACAGTTAATTCATTAATATGCTTCCAGAGCTGGGAATTTCAGTGACTTTTTTACAAATGAAATGTTCCACAAAAAACTAAAATACACTTTAATCTGGGCCCAGCTGAGGCTTTGCCATAAACTTAGTCTGTCAAAGATTGTGAGCTTTCTAAAGTTGTAAGTTGTTGGTTCATAAGGAATATGTAAGAGGAACACAAAACCATTTTATTGATCTTAAAAGTAACTTTCCATGGCTTAGACTTTCATAATGCTTTTATTTATTTATTTATTTATTTATTTATTTATTTATTTATTTATTTGGTACTGGGGATTGAACCTAGAGGCATTTTATCTCCAAGGCACACCCCCAGCCCAATTTTATTTCTTTATTTGGAAACGGTCTCACTAGGTTTCTAAGAGTCTCACTATGTTGCCAAGGCTGGCTTTGAACCTGCTATCCTCCTGTCTCAGCCTCCCAAGTACTGAGACTACAAGCGTACACCACCATGCCAGGCATGCTTTGATCTTGATGCTGGTGTATGTGTTTATATAAATAACTTAGGGGTGGAATGTACACCTAGCCAGCACAGCACAAAGGAAGAAAATTGTACGCCGCAGAAGTCTTCATTGCCTCTTGGAGCTTTGATTATTGAAGTTCTACTAAAGAAAAAGCAAACTCTGTAAACACTGTTTTGTTTTTGCTTTTAAATGGTGGAGGGCATATGGAGAAGGGAGAGGGAAGGTAACTTTAATCCTCTTGGTCTTCCAGAAAACGTTTTAAAATAATAAAACTTTTTAGAATGAGGAATAAAGTATTCCAGACAAATTACTTTTATATGCTGTTTTACTTCTGTTCTCCCTCTAAATGATTTCTGGTTCTACATTATGGAAGCTTTTTATGGAAAAGTACCTAGTTTGAGCAGATAATTACAATTCTTCCCTTAAGGAATATATACTTACTATGGCTAGACACTAAGTTCTCAAGAAAGGTTCAGTGTATGCTGGTTTATTCACTGTGTCCCCAGTTCTTAGCATAGTTCTTAGCTGAAAGAAGCCAAATATAGAAATGTGTTCAGTTTTGTCCATCCAAAATCCAAATGCAAGTAAGTACTCAGTTGACTACTATTTCATTGGAATGAGTCACAAAATGCACTTATATTACCCAGAGGCATTCTACCTCTGAACTACACCTTCAGCCCTATTTTTTAATTCTTTATTTTGAAACAGGTTCCCATTAATTTGTGGAGGGCCTCCCTAAGTAGCTGAGGCTGGCCACGAACTTGTGATCCTCCTGTCTAAGCCACCCAAGTACTGAGATTACAAGCGTGTACCACCATGCTTAGCTTTCACAAAGCTTTTTTTTTTTTTTTAATCAATGATAACAAAAGGGAATAGCAATATTAGAAGATGTGTGCCTAAAGTATTTTAGTCAACTTTTCCATTGCTGTGACCCAAATACCTGACAAGCACAATTTAGAGAAAGATTTATTTGGGAGCTCACAGTTTCAAAGACCAGTCCATGATCAGCTAGCACAAAGACAGTGGCCATGGAGGCAAGGCATGTTAGAGGAACACCACTGCACTCATGGTGGTAGTGGAAAACAATATAGATACAGTCCCCAAGGTCACACCTCCAGTGACCCACCTCCTCCTGCTATGTTTTACCTCCAAACCTGGCTGCATTGTCTTAACAAATGAGCTTTGGGCTACATTTTTAATCCAACCATACTACTACACCCCTGACCCCCAGAAGCTCATGTTCCTCTCACAATGCAAAATGCATTCAGGCCATCTCCAAGAAATCCCATAGTCTTAGCAGTTCCAGCATTGCTCAAAAGTCCAGAGTCTCCTCTGAGACTTGAGGTAAACATTTATTTAGCCTTGAGTCCCTGTAAAAAAAAAAAAAAAAAAAAAAAAAAAATATATATATATATATATATATATATATATATATATATATATATATATATAAGAAGTTACATACTTCCAAACATAAATGGCATGAAGTAAAACATTCTATTCCAAAAGGAAGGAATAGAGTCATAGGGTCATAGAAATGAGGCCAAAGCAAGACTGAAACCCAGCAGGGCAAACATTAAGTCCTGTGGCTCTACATCTGGCATCCAGGGCATACAGTGGCAAGAGATGTGATCTCCAAAGGGCTTTAGCAACCCCACCTCTACGGCCTTCCCCTTGCACCTGATGTTGCTGCTCTTTAGTCTGTCTCCTCTGTCTGCAACTTGCTGCTTTCCTTGGCAGATTTCCCAGGTTCCTGGTATCTCTTAATTCCTAGGATCTCTATTGTAGCTTCAGCTTCACTCTCACAGCTTCACAGATTGCCCCCTCACAACCTGCCCATGGGGATTTCCACCCTGTTACACATTGCCTAGCCTCCCAGGACTTCCTCTGAAATCTGAGTGGAAGCTTCCATCACCCCTTAACTCTAGCATCCTGTATTCCTGCAGAATCAGCACCACGTGAACAACACCAAGGTCTGCTACCAGCTCAAGCAGTAGTCTGGACCCCTTGGATCAGGGCTGCAGCAGCCTCTGAGTACCTGAATGGCTGAGCACAGTGAAATAATTTTTTTTTTTTTTTGGCATTTCCATGTGAGCACAGAGCCTCCTCAAAACAAAATTTTTTTTTGGGGGGGGGGTTACTAAGGATTGAACCCAGGGGCATTCTACTGCCAAGCTACATGCCAACCCTATTTTTTCTATTTTTATTTTGAAATAGGATCTCTCTAGGTTGATGAGTCTCACCACTTGCTGAGGCTTTCCTCGAACCTGTGATCCTCCTATCTCAGCCTCCCAAATACTAGGATTACAAGCATGCGACACCATGCTCAGTGTAAAGCAAAATTTTTCAAACACCTTCCCATTGTTTCACTTTTGACCCTGCAATGGACACTCTTGCAAATTCCTGAAATGCCCTCAGTACACTTTTCTATTATCTCTATTTTCTATGATCTCTGTACAAAGTACTTAACTTCTTTTTAGTAGTTGTAATCTCTTTAGCAACCACATCTTACTTGGCCCTTTGCCTCTGAGCTACCCCGCACCACCCCCCAGCCCTTTTAACGTTTTGTTTTGAAACAGAGTCTTGCTAAGTTGCCAAGGCTGGTCTTGAACCTGCAATTCTGTCTCATCCTCCCATGTACTAGGATTACAGGTATGCACCACCACACCCAGCTCCTTGACCCCAATTTCACATACACTTTTCTAGCCAAACTGCAAATTTTAAAAATCTTTCTGCTCTGCTTTCTGCTCCTGATTCTGATAGTAAACCTGGTTAAAAACTGCCAGCAATATCCATGCCACTGCCTGAATGTTCTGCCACTTTAAATTTTCCTCCACCAGATTCATTAATCCGTTACCCTTAAATTAAGTCACACAGAACCCAGATGTGGTGACACACAAGTGTAATCCCAATACTTGGGAGGCTGAGACCAGAGGATCCAGGTTCACGGCCAGCCTCAGCTACTTATACTCTCTGAAACTTAGTGAGACCCTATTTCAAAATAAAGAATAAAAAATGGGGCTGGGGATGTAGCTCAATCCCCAGTACCACAAAAATAAATAAATAAAAAATAAGTCTCATAGACAGTCTCAAGACAGGCAAGTTGAAGACAAGTTCTTTGCCAGAATGTAACATGTAGGTCTACTCCATTTCCCTATGAAGACTTCCTTGCCCTCCAATATGTCATGAGCAGAATCTTTAGTGTCCACATTCCTATCAGCACTCAGCATTAATCAATGCTTAACACCACTCCAAGGTTTCTCCAGTCTGCATCTCCAAACCTTCAAAAACTCCTGCAAACCAGTTCCAAAGTTTTCTGAACCACATGGACAGGTTTAGACAAAGCAGTGACCCCACTTCTGGTACCAATTTCTGTTTTGGATAGCTTTCTCTCCCCTGCTCCCCACCCCCATGACCATAATACTGACAAGCACAACTTAGAGAAAGAAGGGTTTATTTAGTGGTCATGGTTTCAGAAGTCAGTCCATGGTCAGCTAACTCCAAGACAGAGACAATGGAGGCAAGGCACAGTGGAAGAATGCCACTCCACTCGTGGTGGTGGGTGGAAAGCAGAGAGAGAGAAAAGGGGGCCTTGGACAGATACAGTCTCCAAGGCCATCATGACCCGGTGACCACTTTCTCCTGCCATGTATCACCTCTGAGCCCATCTAACACACACACAGGCGTGCACACACAAACACACACAGCATATATACTCTGTGTGTGCTTGCTTGTTTATTTACTGCAAAATGTTAATAGTTGTTGAAACAGGTGGGTAGATGCATTGAGTTTCAAAGTACTAGTCTTTAACGGTGTGTGTGTGTTGTGTGTGATACTGGGGGCTGGACCCAGTGGGATTCTACCCTGAGCTATACCCCTCCAGCCCTACTTTATTTTTTATTTATTTATTTTTTGAAACAAGGTCTTGCTAAGTTACTGCATGCTGTCTTTGATTTTTTTTTAATGTTCATAATAAACTTTTGTGTGTGTAGAACTGGAAATTGTGCCCACGGGTGCTCTGCCACTGAGCTACACCTCCTGCCCTTTTTCTTTTCTTTTTTTTTTTTTTTTGAGACAGAGTCTCACTAAATTGGTGAGGCTGGCCTTGAACTTGTGATCCTCCTGTCTCATTACAAATGTGAGCTACCATGCCCAGCTCCAAATGTTAATTTTTTAAAGACTATTTGATCCAGAAAGGCATTAAGATTCTGCTAAATCTTTCATCTTTCATACGGGTACAGTCAGGCTTTTTGGTATCTCCCATGACATTCTTTCCTCCATTCCTGCAGATACCAGAAACTCAAGTAAATGTAAAGTCAAACAGTTTTCTGTTTATCAGTAGAGATTACAGAAACACAGAAGCAGAAATAGTTCAGGATATGAGGCTAGTTGAAGAACACATTCAACATAGAAAGATATGCGTTCAATAAATTAACCAGACTTTTCCTTCCTCACTCTACCCTCAGCTCACTTCCAATGTGATATTTTCTTTTTTTTTTTTTTTTTTTGCGGTACTGGGGATTGAACTCAGGGGCATTCTACCTCTGAGCTACACCCCCAGTCCTATTTTTTATTCTTTATTTTGAAACCGAGTCTCACTAAGTTGAGGAGTGCCTCACTAGGTAGCTGAGGCTGGCCGCAATCCCAGATCCTCCGGTCTCAGCCTCCCGAATGCTGGGATTACAAGCGTGTGCCACCACTCCCGGCTCCAACGTTATATTTTCTAAATAGTTACCTGAAAGTACAAGAGAAAGCTGAGCAAAGTGGTGCATGCCTGTAATCCCAGTACTTGGGAGGCTGAAACAGGAGGACTGCAGACTCAAGACCAGCCTCAGAAACTTAGTGAGACCCTGTTTCAAAATTAAAAAAAAAAAAAAGCCGTGTGTGGTGGTGCATGCTTGTAATCCCAGTACTTGGGAGGCTGAGACAGGAGGATCCCAGATTCATAGCCAGCCTCAGTTACTTAGTGAGGCCCTTCACAACTTAGTGAGAGGCATTTTAAAAATAAAGAATAAAAAATTGGGCCGGGAGTATAGCTCAGAGATAGAATGCCCTGGGTTCAATTCCCGGTACCACAAAATAAATAAATATGTATAAATAAACCCTCAAATAAAAAATAGGGGTTTATAGATAAATATGTATAAGTAAGCCCTCAAATAAAAAATAGGTGTTTATATTCTCACTGTTTTCTATTTCCCAACCCCTATCTCAGATAAGAACCAGAAATGTAGCTGGGCCTTGAGGTACATACCTGTAATCCTAGTACTTGAGAGACAGAGAAAGGAGGATTGCAAGATCATCCAGGCCAGCCTCAGCAACTTAGCGAGACCCTGTTTTACAATAAAAAATAAAAAGGGGGCTGGGCATGGTGGCACACACTTGTTATCCCAGTACTTGGGAGGCTGAGACAGGAGGATCCCAGGTTCATGGCCAGCCTGAGTTACTTAGTGAGGCCCTGCATAACTTAGTGAGACCCTGTTTCAAAATAAAGAATAAAAAATAGGGCTGGGCAGTGTAGCTCGGAGGTAGAATGCCTCTGGGTTCAATCCCCAGTACCACAATAAATAAATAAATAAATAAATAAATAAATAAATAGGGCTAAGGTGTAGCTCAATGGTAGAGCACCATCAATGGTAGAGCACCACAAAAAAATAAAAGATAAAAAATTAAAAGGAACAAGGAAAATATCATGTATTCAAATTTCATATCTAGTTCATATCCATAATAGAAGTAGCAAAAAAAGCCTAAGTAATGTTTTGAGCATTGGGTTTTAGCCATGGCAATGGTTGCTATATAATCACTGGTTATCAGGTGAGGTGTTTTTTTTTTTTTAAGTGTGTAAGTTTAAACAGCCATGAGTATTTGCTGAATAAGTGGCCAGCTGCCCTGTGTTGACTTTCATCACCTGACACCACTAACACCCTGGAAAAGTTCAGATGATTCCTGAAGTGGGTACCAACAATTCCTCCTTGGACTAGTGTGGACCACGTGAGGACACGCCTTTAATTCGTCATTTAGATATTTTGTGGTATGAGTCTGTTAAAAAATAATCTAAGGAGCTGGGTGGGAGCCAGGTGTGGTGATGCATACCTGTAATCCCAGTACTTGGGAGGCTGAAACAGAAGGATCACAAGTTTGAAGCCAGCCTCAGCAACTTAGTGAGACTTTCAGCAACTTAGCAAGACCCTGTTTCCAAATAAAAAATAAAATAGGTCTGGGGGTGTAGCCCGAGGATAGACGGCCCATGAGCTCCATTCTCAGTACCACCATCAAAAAAAAAAAAAAACTGGACATGTGGTGGCTTGTTCCTGCAATTCTGGTACTTGAGAGAGGCTTAGACAGGAGGATCACATGTTTGAGGCTAGCCTCAATCACTTGGCAAGACCCTGTTTCAAAATAAAGAATAAAAAGGGCTGGAGGGTTGGGGGTGTTTCGCTTGGAAGTAGAATGCCCCTGTATTCAATCCCCAGTGCCACAACAATAATAATAATAATAACAACAACAACCTAAGGGGCTGGGTGTCATTCAGTGGCAGAGCGCTTGCCTGGCATGTGCAAGACCCTGAGTTCCATCCCTAGCACCATAAAAATAACAATCAAAACGTCTTTACTTTTCTTTTCTTTTTTGCTTTTTTCTTTTTGGTACTGGGGATCGAACCCAGGGGCATTCTACCTCTGAGGTATACCACCAGCCCTATTTTATTTTGAAACAGAGTCTCATTAGGTCGTTGAGAGTCTTGCTACATTGCTGAGGCTGTCTTCAAACCTGCGATCCAGGCCCAGCTTATTTTTCAAATTCTATTTCTCTAAAATGACCATATTTAGCCAGGCCTGGTGATGCACACCTGTAATTCCAATACTTGGGAGGCTGAGACAGGAGGATCAAAGGTTCATGTCCAGCCTCAGCAACTTGGTGAGATCCTCTGCAACTTAGTGAGATCCCCGTTTCCAATAAATAAATAAATAAAATAGGGCTGGAAGTGTAGCTCAGAGGTAGAATGCCCTGGGGTTCAATTCCCAGTACCACAGAAATATAAATAAATAGATGAGAGAAAGAAAGGAATTTACTTTATGATGCTTAGGTAGCATTTTCCTGCAATTAAGTCAGCCATAAAATAGGAAAAAGTAGTTAGAAACTGCAAATGGACAACTACTAATCTGACCCCCAAAAATCCTTTTTGAGTACTGGAGTACTGGAGATGTTGCCTACACTCACAAGGGAAGGAAAAGTAAAGCATTAAAGCTTCATAGCAGGCTCTGGTCCTAACTTGCCCTTTTGTCCTTTAAAAAAAAAACCCAACAACACACACACTCACAATGACATAATGGGCTGTTGTGCTGTCTTGGGGTTTTCAGGCTTTTGGAGTGACTATTTGTGCTCAGGAGCAGAGCGATAAAAACGAGTCTTTTCTCCCCAAGACACAAGTGGCTTCAGTCCAAAGCACTCGGGACTTCCTCCCCAGCGCCCTCAACCCTGACCTCGATGTATTCGAGGAAGAACTCTGCCTGGTGGGTTCTCTGAGCTCCTATTTATGTGAATTCCTGTTCACGAGTAGTGAATTGGGAACACCCAATTAGCAAAGGAGAATTTCATTCATGCTTCATATTTATGCTGCCTTTTCCTTCTCATCCTAGCCTCTCTCCTCGCTGCGGCCTCTTTGGCAGCTCGTACACTCGAAGGTAAGAGTGTACCTGGCGCAGCAGAGCCAGCCGCCGGCTCACCGGGAGCGCGCTCCTCTTTCCTCCTTTGAAGCCAGGAGTCGGGTCCCCAGCTGGTTCGCGTAGCCCTGAAGGAAATGGAGGATCCAAGCTACGTGCTCTGATTCTCGATCCTCTACTCTTGATCGTTTTATCAAGTGATTCTCGATCCTCTACTCTTGATCATTTTATCAAGTTGGAGGAGGCTTCGTCCCGGTCACTCTTTGCCCTCTCGGAGTCAGAGTGGGAGCTGTTTTTCCGTCGGGCGCCCGCCGGGCTGCACGCACGCGCGGTGTCTTCTGAGAGGTTCCGCCTAACCAGCCTGTGCAAGTCTGCAGTTTACTGGAAAACCTTGAGACCTGGCTGTCGTCCTCACGTCCTGACAGCCTGCTTCAAAGACTCCTGTTGAGGGCAAGGCCTGTTTTGAACATTCTTGTAGCCCAATGTTTTCCCAGTGCGGGGACCTCTGGCCTGGAAGGCCTGGAGGCCCGTTGTCATTTGCTAGTGATAAGGATCACAAGATTGGGGGCACACAAGTTCACTCCCAACCCTTGTCAGAGTCATAGCTGCCTCGATCTGCAGATGAACAAGGCAGCCCTGTCCTCAAGCTTTTTGGTTTGATGAGGGTCGGGAAAGTCTCCACAGATCACAGGAATGAACGGTGTGGGGCAGGGAGGGCGCAGTATGGGAAGCATGCTCTGAGTGGTGGCAGATGGAAGCAGCTAGTCTTGGCTCCACATGAGGAGTCCTGCTTCTGCACACGTTGCATCCATTCATAGTAGGGTTCATTTTAGCATCCTACTACAGCAGCTTGATCTGTGACGACGGTCCCATCTATGCAGCCAAACTAACCCTTACGTAAGTTCTTTTTAGCTTTTATCTTGAAACAGGTTGTCGCTAAGTTGCTGAGGCTAGCCTCAACCTGTGGCCCTCCTGCAGTCTCCCAAGTACCATGTGCGCCACTGCGCCTGGTTCAAATCTCATATATAGAAGAATATTATTTCTTTGTAGGCTGTGAATCTTAATACCTTCCCTCCTCCCTGACACACACACACACACACACACACACACACACACACACATACACACACACACACCACCACTACCACTACCACCACCACCACCACCACCACCACCAATCTGACATAGACTGGTTGATACCTTTTTACCTAGTGGCACTAGAATATATTTGGGCAGTTGAAGGGGCAGAACTCATCTGAACCTTCTTGGTCACCAGGGGAGAACCGGTAGTTAAAAGGTTTAGCCATTTAATTTATGGCCTTAGTTTTGCTTTAGAGGTCAGCCAAAGTTCTGCCAATTTTAGAAAGAAAAGAAATTAACTAGTTACCCAGCCAGGTCTGGTAGCACATGTCTGTAATCCCAAGAGTTGGAAGAGTTCGAGGCCAGTTTCAGCAACTTAGCAAAGTAAAGCTGGGCACAGTGGTGCATGCCTGTAATCCCAGTCCTTGAAAGGCTGAGATAGGAAGATGGCGAGTTCAAGACCAGCCTCAGCAACTTAGTGAGTCCTTTAGCAACTTAGCAAGACCCTGTTTCAAAATTTAAAAAAAAAAAAAAATAGGGCTGGAGGTAGGTAAATTCTGGCAGTTAAATCCTTTAGCAGTATTGATTATTTTGCAGCTAAATGCAGAAGAAATTGGTTTACTGTGACAGAAAGCACACACCTGCAAAAAAAAGTAATGTGTGACTTTTGTTAAAATCCAGATGAGTCTGGATGTCGGTGGCTTTCTCAATGCCCCTGTTCCTGCTCCAGCCTTCTCATCTATCCCCTCTGATTTCTCCAGGACACCTCTACCCAGCCTTCACATGAAACAAGGCCTCAGAACTACCAGGTGACTTCTGTGGACTCTGTACCTCTGCGTGGGGATTGCAAGCACCGCCTGTTTTTCATGAGCTCCTGTGTAGCTGGAGGAGAATTCCTGCCTCTGCCTTCTCCTCCATCCTTGCCTAGCCTGCAAGTAGCTGACTTTGGAAATTAGTCTCTTTTTGTGTGTGTATGTGGAACTGGGGATTGAATCCAGGGGTATTCTACCTCCCAGCTACACCTCCAGTCCTATTTTTCATTCTTTGTTTTGAAATAAATAAGTTGCAGAGGGCCTCAGCTGAGACTGCCACAAACCTGTGATCCTCCTGTCTCAGTCTCCCAAGTATGGGGATTACAAGCATGTGTCATCATGCCCAACTCTCGTCTTCTTATTTGAGATGAACTGTGAAGAGGGCATGTTTGTAAAAGAAAAATGCAAAGCTAGGAAATATGTGTAAATTCTCGAAATAGGAAGTGTGGAGGGAGGAATGAAGATGTATGAACACCCACTGTTTTCTCTGCTTTTCTTCGTGTGTGTGTGTGTGTGTGTGTGTGTGTGTGTGTGTGTACTGGGAATTGAAATGGAATAAAAAATTCTATTTTTTATTTTGAAACAGGATCTCCATAAGTTACTGTCCACCAATCTGCGATCCTCCTGTCTCAGCCTCCCAAGTACTGAGGTTACAGGCGTGTATCCACCATGCCCTGCTTCTTTATATACTCCTACTCTTTTCAAAATTGCAAACGTGACATGTCTCTGTGACCCCAAATTTTGGGTAAATAAGAATCCACACTGAGAGTGTTGGTAAATACAGGGACAAGGAGCGCGCAGCTCGACAGCCGGAACAGATTTTATTCCGGGATAAAAATCTGGGAGGAAGCACCTGACCACGAGAGTCCACGAGAGTCAGGAGTTCCTTCCTTACAGGCTAGCGGCTTTTAGGGGGCATTAGGAGGGACAGGGACTGAGGCGGGCATGTATTTTTCTGACTGGTGGTTTTACAGCAGACCAGGACATGTATGCGGCTGGGGCAAGGGGATGGTTAAAGGCGCTTTTCCCCAAGTCCTTTGTTCCCAACCTTCTCCCGCTGGGCCTCAAGCCAGGCCTCACAGGGCCCACAGAGAGGGTTCTCAATTGTCCTGGGCATAGAAATGTGTGTGTGTGTGTGTGTGTGTGTGTGTGTGTGTGTGTGTGCGTGTGAAAGCCATTTCCAGTATAAAAAATTCCTTTTTGTTTTGTTTTTTTTTTTTGTAAGGGGAGGAGTAGGGATTGATTGAACCCAGAGGCATTCTGCCTCTAAGCTATACCCCCAGCCCTTTTTATTTCTATTTTATTTTATTTTATTTGGTGGTGATGGTGGTGGTGGTACTGGGGATTGAACCCAGGGGTGTTCTACTTCTGAGCTGTACTCTCAGCCTGAGTTTTTTAAATTTCAAAACAGGGTCTCACTAAGTTGCAGAGAGCCTCACTAAGTTGCTAAGGCTGGCCTTGAACCTGTGATCCTCCTGTCTCAGCCTCCCAAGTACTGGGATTACAAGTGTGCACCACCATACCCAGCTTATTTTTAATTTTGAAATAGGGTCTTGCTAAGTTGCTGAGGGTCTGGCTAAATTGCCAAGGCTGACTTCAAACCTGCAATCCTCCTGTCTCAGCCTTCCAATTACTAGGATTATAAACATACCCCACCACACCTGGCTTCATAAAAATAATTGTTTACAGTGTCAATTAAGTGTCTTGTGTCTCTGTACCCCTTTCCCCCTCCCCCACTGTGTAAAACAGATACTACTGACACTGCCCATCAATCACCCGACAAGAAGCTCCACACATTCAAAACTCCCAACTCAGAAATTTGCTTACCTAGCCGTGGCTCACACTTGTAATCCCAGTACTTGGGAGGCTGAGACAGGAGGATCACAGGTTTGAGGATAGCCTCAGCTACTTAGTGAGGCCCTGTGCAACTTAGTGAGACCCTGTTTCAAAATAAAGACTAAAAATTAGGGTTAGGGATGTAGCTCGGAGGTAGAATGCCCCTGGATTCCATCCCCAGTACAGAAAAAAAAAAAAAAAAGAAAGAAAGAAATTTGCTTACCTGTGTCTTCAGCAAAGGTGTGGGGTGGGTAGGGAGCTAGGGACTGCTTAAAAAACTAGCAACATTTCAAGGAAAATTAAATGTAAAGGAATTTTCTCTTTAGCCTCGTCCTGAGAAATTACCACCAAAAGAATACTTGTGCAGATCAATTTTACTCTATTTTATTACTCAATATACAATGTAATTGCTACCACACAAAACTGCTCATATGTACAAAAAAACCCTTGATAAAGAGGATTTAGGAATGTGAAGGCATTTTTTCCCCTCTGTTTTAAAATATAAATGGCCAGGTATTTAATACCCCCTCTCTCATATAATGCTAGATCCTCTCTTTTTCAGTAGGAGGTCAGCAAGGTAGGAGTGAAGATGAAAGGTGTCCTAGGTTTAATCTCAATAGAGCCCCTTCAATTTTAGTTTGTCAGAACCACAGAAGAATGCAAAGCTAATTGCCTTGCTGAGGTTTGCTAGGGATTCTCTTTGTATCCAGGGCCAGTCAAAGCTTGACTAATAATTTCCAACAAAAAAGCTTACCCAGTCTTTCTTTTCTCCCAAAATGATTGTTTCAGTTGTTTCTATACATCTGCTTGAGCAATACTAAGATTCTGATTATTGCCTAGCACGCGCAAGGCATCAGCTCAATCCTTAACACTGGGGCAAGAAAAGAAAAAGATTCTGATTGCTCTGCGCTAGTCTTATTATTTGCCATCATACTCAAAGTGTTTACCTGCTTATTAAAAATAGAAACTGCATGCAAAGGAATTGTCCATAGCCCGTTCCACTAAACTAAGTACACACTTGATTTCCAAGGGCACAAGAAGGGCTTTGCAAATTGCCAAGTAACCAGTGGGTCCTTCCGCCTACCTGTATATGCTCTACAAAGACCTGCATGGGGTGTGCACACAGTACTTCCCAGGGAAACACACACACACACACACACACACACACACACACACACACACACACACACACTCCCCAGGACTGTTGATTCATTGGGTTTGTTTGGGGACTGCTTATACTGTGTGTGTTACGGTTTCAAATTACTGTTTGTTCTAACTTCTTAGAAGGGTAAACAATTTGAAAATAGTTAAAACCAGTAGCAAAAGAAACTTGCACCTGACCTGCTCTTAATTCTTCTTATTCAGACTTGCACACTTTGTGTGTGTGTGTGTGTGTGTGTTTTACTGGGAATTGAACCCGGGGGCATTCTACCTCCAAGCTATACCCCCAGCCCTATTTTTTATTCTTTATTTTGAAACAGGGTCTCTCTAAGTTGCAGAGGGCCTCAATAAGTAGCTCAGGCTGTCCTCAAACCTCTGATCCTCCTGTCTCAGCCTCCCAAGTACTGGGATTATAAGTGTGCACTACCATTCCCCACTGCCCCACTGCATACTTGTTTTTTGATGATGGGCAAAGGAAAGAAGTTATATGCTGTCATGTTATATTTTAAAGCTCTTTTTTGACAGACGTGGTGGCGCACACTTGTAATCCCAGTACTTGGGAGGCTGAGACAGGAGGATCTAAGGTTCGTGGCCAGCCTCAGCTACTTGTGAGGCTGCCTGCAATTTAGTGAGACCTTGTTTCAAAATAAGGAATAAAAAATAGAACTGGGGGTGCCGCTTGGAGGTAGAATGACCCTGGGTTCAATCCTCAGCACCACACACACACACAACAAAAACTCTTTTTTTTTTTTTTTTTTGCTCAAGATTTGAATGTTATTATAGCCAGACTCTACATTTATGATTCATACCAACCAGTTTTCTTTCTTTCATTTTGAAACAGCGTCTGGCTAAGTTGCTGAGGCTGGCCTTGAATCTCTAATACTCCTGTCTCAGCCTTCCAAGTACTGGGATTATAGGTATGGGCCACCATACCTGGCCACCAACTCCTTCCTTTCTCTCCCTCTCCTCTTCCTTCCTTTCTTCCTTCCTTCCTTCCTTCCTTCCTTCCTTCCTTCCTTCCTTCCTTCCTTCCTTCCTTCCTTCCTTCCTTCCTTTCTTCTTTCCTGGGGATTGAACCTAGGAGGATTCTATCTCCAAGCTACACCCTCAACCCTATTTAATTTTTTTTTTTTTTGAAACAAGGTCTTGCTAAGTTGCTCAGGGTCTTGCTAAATTTCTGAAGGTCTTACTAAGTTGCTGAGACTATCCTTGAACAAGTGATGCTCCTATCTCTGACTCCCAATTACTGTAATTACAGTCCTGTGCCACTACACCCAGCACCAACCAGTTTTCTAAGCACTGAGTCAATGGTAAACTAACTGAGGTGGAGTTGGAGATTACCAGGGTGGAAACTCAGTGTGATATGGTGACACAAAGCGTATCCCTCTCCTTTGTCTTCTCTTCCATCTTCAACTTTCAACCCACACAACTTAAAAGGGAGAAAATGGAGAATTTGCTCTAAATATAGACCGTTGGGGACAAGGGTCATTGGGTATTTTGTTACCTCATTCCTATACATTAGGTAAGAACTGTTTGTAACCTCTCCAACCCTTAAATCAGGCACCATTGCTGACAAGTACATGTGTTTACTTTGGGCAAGAGAGATGCTATTGCTGCTGCTATGGATATCAACATCACGTGTGAGAGTATTTGCTGTTTAAGAAATTAAAAAATCGCCACTTAGAATCCAGAGAAGTTTAACCTTTTTAATGAACAGAGCCTAGTCATTGTTTATTATATTTAAAAGCAACTTACAACTTTTTCGGGGAGGTGGTACTGAGGATTGAACTCAGAGGCATTCTACCTCCAAGCTACATCTCCAGCCTGATTTTTTTCATTTGGAAACAGGGTCTCACTAGGTATCTGAGAGCCCTGCTAAATTGCAGAGGCTGGGTTTGAACCCACAATCCTCTTGTCTCAACCTCCCAAGTACTAGGATTACAAGTGTGCGCCACGATGCCTGGCTGCAACTTACTATTTAAATTTCTTAGCCTGCAAAACAAAAAGGCGTTCCTTTGAGCTGTATACACCCTCAGCCCTATTTTACTTTGATTTTGATACAGAGTCTTACTAGGTTGCTGAGAATTTCACTACTTGCTAAGGCTGTCCTTGAACCTGTGATCTTCTTGCCTCAGCCCTCCAAGTACTGGGATTACAGGTGTGCACCCGGTTGCTTTTCACCCTTTGAAGGAAACAGAGTCTGGCAATTTCTTTCTCTCTCTCACTCTTTGTGTGTGTGTGTGTGGGGGGGCAATCTACCTCCAAGCTACACCCCCAGCTCTATTTTATAATAGGATCTTGCTAGGTTGATGAGTCTCACTATTTGTTGTCCTCAAGCCTGTGATCCTCCTATCTCAGCCTCCTAAGTACTAGGATATAAAGATGTGCCACCATGGCTGGCTAGCAGTTTCTCTTAACAAGGACAATTGCTAGATGGGCTGGCAAGTTTGCATTTGTATGCAAGGTTGTTTAGCTATAAAGTTGGTACTTTGTTTCCTTGCAGTTTCCAATTTTAAGAGGCAAGGATGCAACCTATAATCTAAATACTGAGCAACTGATCTCATCCTATGTTTTAAGAAGAATAAGACTGAAAAGATGAAGTAAAATAAATCTCAGTCTGTACCTTATAAAAAGCAGCAAAAGGAGGAGGGGGGAGGATTAGAAGTGAGACAGTCAGGGAGGAAGAAAGAGAGGTTTACAATCATTTTGTTACTTTAATCCTCTGCCCCAGGTGACTGGTCTTAATGTGTCTAAAGGTCCATGAAGTCAACTGGTAGGTTAGGCCTCCTTGAGCAAGTAAGTCTGCTCTTTCTCTTTCCTTTTCTCTCTCTCTCTCTCTCTCTCTCTCTCTCTCTCTCTCTCTCTCTCTCTCTCTCTCTGTGTGTGTGTGTGTGTGTGTGTGTGTGTGTGTATATATATATATATATATATATATATATTTTTTTTTTTTTTTTTTTTTTACGGTACTGGGGATTGAACCCAGGGGACTTATACCTCCAAGATACACCCCCAGTCCTATTTTTTTACTTTTTATTTTGAAACAGGGCCTCACTAAGTAGCTAAGGTGGGCCACAAACCCAGATCCTCCAGTCTCAGACTCCCAAGCACTGGGATTACAAGCGCCACCATGCCCCGCTTTTATTTTATATTTTGAAACAGGGTCTTATTAGATTGTTGAGGCTGGCCTCAAACCTGTCATCCTCTTGCCTCGGCCTCCCAGGTACTGGGGTTCTAGGCATGCACCAGCAAGTAGGTCTGTTTTACAACTAAAGTATTCTTTAGAATGGGTCCTGAAATCTGATTCATATTGGTTTGAAGGCTGTGTTTAATGGCTCCTGATATCAGGTTCAAATAAAAAAAATCAGATGTAGAAGAAACAGAGAGTTCCTCAGGGCTGAGGAGGTAGAAGCAGGAAGAAAATGAATTGGGTGAAGTAAACAGAGCGAAGAGCAGCCCAGGGAGAGGGAAGTGAGAGGGGAAAGTCAGGTGCTCCAGGTCCTCCAGTTGCTCCAGGTGCCCGGTCTTGCTGAGTAGCTAACTCGCTCTCTGACAGGCTTGGCTGGCTGGATGGCTGCCCTGTTTCACTCTAGAGCCAGCGGCGGCAGCAGCCACCTTCAAGTCCGGAAGTCCCCTGGCTGGGCTGACTTTGAGTGCACACAGCTTCAGGAGCCTTCAGCCTTCCCTGAAGGCTGGCTAGCGTATTCTGGGGATATGGATGAATTGAAGCTATTTCCTGGCAGGTACAAACTCGGTGAGATGAGGGTATGGTTAACAACCAGTATGTGAGCAGATGAATAATGAATTTTCTTAATTTGCAGTCTTAGATTCAAGATAGGAACTCTAAACCAAGTGTGGTGGCACATAACTGTAATCTCAGTACTTGGGAGGCTAAGACAGGAGGATCGCAGGTTTGAGGTTAGCCTTGGCAATTTAGCAAGACCTTGTTTCAAAAAAAAAAAAAAAAAAAGGACTGAGAGTGTAGTTCAAAGGTAGAATGCCCCTAGGTTCAGTCTCTAGTACCACATACATGCCAAAGGGGGGGGGGGGGAGGAAAGTGTGAATAAGAAAGTCCTGGCAGAGCGGGCGTGGTGGCTGGCACACGCATTTGGGAGGCTGAGACCAGAGGATCCGGGTTTGAGGCCAGCCTCAGCTACCTAGTGAGGCACTCTGCAACTTAGTGAGACCCTGTTTCAAAATAAAGAATAAAAAATAGGGCTGGGGATGTAGCTCGGAGGTAGAAGGCCCCTGAGTTCAATCCCCAGTACTGCAAAAAAAAAAAAAAAAAAAAAAGAAAGAAAGAAAGAAAGTCCTGGCAGAAAGCAAATCAGCGGTACAAGATACAGAAACAAAACCCTCACGGTTGGGTGGGGTGGGAATGAAGAGGAAAGAGTATAATATGCAGACAGTGTTTCCATTTTTGAAAAAGTGGATCTTGGT
>PVLC010022995.1:0-16653 GCA_004027655.1 Graphiurus murinus | reverse complement strand
ATGGCTGCGGTGTGGAACCGAACACCCCATCCTTGTGGGAGCAGATTGAGAGAGGGCTGGCTGAAAAGCTCTTACTCAGCACCCGTGGCCGGTGTTCCCCCTCTGCCAGCCGTGTCTGCCTCCTAGGTAGTTATGAAATGAAGGAGAGGCCTGGGTTACATCTGGCAGCATTCTGGCTTCGTCACATGCTCTGAGTGGCTTCATTTCCCCAGGTGTCAATTCCTTTGTGTGTAAGTGGGGATACCGACAGTACTACCCTACAGGGCTACAGGACGGATACAATGTAATTGCAAGTGCAAGCCCAGCGCCTGGAAGGTAGGAGGTGCTCAGTAAATGTTAAGTAGGACTGCTAACTGTATGATTGGCAATCCATCCAGTGAAGTGAGGGGAGATACATGAATCCTTGACGGGTTCAGAAAGTTGTTTGAGAATCTTGAGAATGTTTAGAGGTCATTTAAGTGCATTCGACCATGTGCAGAATGATCTAGGACTTCTCAATGCATAACCACACTGACTCCAGTAAAGGGCAAGAGGAACTTTACATGTTATATAAAAATGTAGCGTTATAAGTACTAAGTGATTGTGCCACTGCAGCTTCAAATGTAGCTTTAAACAGTGGGTCGGGAGCTGGGGGAAGCTCACCGAGTGCTGTGTGCACCTGTGTCCCCGTCATCTGAACTTCATCATGATGTGACACCACAGTGCATCAATAGAAGTGTGTGTGTGTGTGTGTGTGTGTGTGTGTGTGTGTGTGTAAAGAGTTGCTAGGAAAAAAAAGATAGGAAGTCTTATAAATCTGCATAGATTTATATGGTTGCATGACATGTATGTGGACACAGAAATAGCCTGTAGAAGCCGGGCGTGGTGGCGCACGCTTGTAATCCCAGCATTTGGGAGGCTGAGACTGGAGGATCCGGGTTTGTGGTCGGCCTTAGTGAGGCCCTCTGCAACTGAGTGAGACCCTGTTTCAAAATAAAGAATAAAAAATAGGACTGGGACTGTAGCTCGGAGGTAGAATGCCCCCAGGTTCCATCCCCTTTACCGCAGCAAAAAAAAAAAAAAAAAGTAAAGAAATATCCTGTAGATTCATTTTATTATTTTATTTTATCTTATTTATTTTATCTAATCTTATTTCATTTTATTTTATTTTTTACCTTATTTCATGGTATAGAGATTGAACCTGGGGCATTCTACCTCTGAACTACATTCTAGCCCTTTTAGTTTTTTTTTTTTTAATTTTTTAATTTTGAAACAGGGTCTCAAGTTACTGCACACAGGCCTCAAACTTTCAATCCTCCTGTCTCAGCCTCCCAAATACTGGGAGTAGAAGTATGTGCCACTTCTTTAACTTATAGAGTTAAGAAACAGTAAAGTTCATATTTAAGTAAATAAGATTTTTAAAAACTTATAATAAATTTGTGTCTTATTTTTGTATTATCAAAGGGAACTAGGAGTACCCATCCACAGGACCCTCCAAAATAGAAATCTCTACAGAGTCTATTTTAGATCATAATCATACCAGATTAGAGTGGCTTTTGTTTGTTTGCTTTTGTGTGTGTGTGTGTGTGTGTGTGTGTGTGTGTGTGTGTGTGTGATACCAGGGATTGAAATCAGGGGTGTTCTCTCAGCCATGCCCCTCCTTTTTATTTTTTATTTTGAAACAGGGTCTTGCTAATTACCTCACACTGGCCTCGACCTCCCAAGTACTGGGATTACAGGTGTGTGCCACTGCACCTGGATCCAGACCTAAGTTTCATCGAAACAAAGTATTGTCTACAATAATAATTCTTTATAACACATATTATAGAGAATAATGGTGATTATGAACATTCACTAAGACTCGTCTTGCTCAAAAGCACGTGATTTTTCATTTCAAATAGAAGTGGCTAGTTAATGTCCTGTTAAGCCAATTAGAACGATAAATCAGCAGTTAATACTCATAAAAAATATTTGCTTTTAACATTTTCCCTTGATTTTCATATGCCCAAAGTGAATAATTTATTTCAGGAGTATTATTTCTGTTGCCAGGGAAGTTTAAAAAAACAGTCTCGCTGAAGGCTTCCTGGTGACCAGGGCACCTGTGAGCCTGGACATCGCTGGACAGGCCGGCCCAGGGCTCGCTCGTGGAGGGCAGAGGAAGCTGGGGTGAGAAAGGGTGTCCTCGTGGCGGGAGGGCAGGCCTCAGGGCAGACCACTGGGAAGAGGGAAAGCTCAACAGAAGTACAAATAGCTGCAGACCCATTTCAGGAAATAGCAGGAAGGGGAGTCGCCGAGGTTGTCAAATCTTGGTTTGTTTGATTTTGGAGGTGAGATGAAAAGGCAGGAACTATTTTTTGGTCCTTCATGGAACAGAGTAGTGGGAAAATATCAAGAGTTTCCAGAGAATGATGACTAAAACTAGGATTTAGTTACGATTCTTAAAAAAAATTTTTTCTTTTACATATGGAGAAGAGTATGCAGTTTGATCCATTTTTTTTTTTTTTTAAAGAATTGTGGTTTGGTGTACACCTTTAATTCCAGTACTTGGGAGAATGAGAGAGGAGTATTGCAGGTTCAAGGCCAGCCTCAACAACTTAGCGAGACCCTGTTTCAAAATAAAAATGGGTTGGGGATGTAGCTCAGAGGTAGAATGCCCCTGGGTTCAATCCCCCTAGTACCACTAAATTAATTAATTAAAGAGATTAATTAATTAAAAGGATTAATTAATTAGGAGATTATTAATTTAAAAGATTATGATCAGGCATATGTAATATAAAATGTATAATTTTAACCACTTATGGGTATACAGTTAATCACCACTCACAATGCTGTACAACTACACCATCTATCTGTCCTGGGTTTTTTTTTTTTTTTTGTCTTCCTATCTTCCTAGCCTGAAGCTCCATTTCTAGTAAACACTAACTCCTTGGGTCTGCATGCCACAGCCTTTGGTAACCACCATTCCGCCTTCTATGGATCTGACTACCATTGATAGGTACCTCCTATGCATGAAATCTCAGTTTTTGTCCTTTTATGGATACTTATTTCGCTTAACATGATATCTTTAAGGTGCAGCTTAGTGAATTTTACCAAATAGCATACCTGCATGACCAACCAGCATCCCAGTCAAGAAACTCAGCATTGCCAGTTCTGAAGAGCTCCTGTGAGCTCTACTTCCAGTTTCGTACCCAGTACTCTACTGTGATCCTGAGGATAACTATTCTGAAGCTTCTACCAACCTCCTGCCCAATAAGATCACCTGCACATTTGTTCTGATCTAATCATTAGGTTCTGGCCTCCCTGCTGGAGAAAGGTATTCAGTTGCTGAGGGCCTCACTAAGTTGATGAGGCTGGCTTTGAACTTTCGATCTTCTGGTCTCAGCCTCCCAATTACTAGCATTAGGCATGCACCTCAGTGCCCAGCTTGACTCCCATTTTTGTGGCTCTGCTGGGGCAGCCTTTTCCACAAGAAGGAGTCGTTAAATGGTCTCCGTGCCTTTGTTCCCTGTATGATCCACATTCCAGCGACATTGTTCAGTGAGGCAGCCGCTGGGGACAGTCCTCTGGGCATCTGTATAACCCTGACGCCCACCACTGGGCCAGGCTCCTGTCTGTTACTTAAGTGTGCATTGAACTGAGTAGAGCTGAATTAGTGCTCTGAGGATATTTATGGATAGAAAACTATTCTATAATTTGAGCTTTCTAATTCAGGAGCTTCTTGTCCTTAGAGATGTCATTTAACTTCTCTGCCTGGGACTCCCGCAAAATAAGGGAAGTGTCACAGTATTAATCTGCCAGGAAACAATTCTATAACCAAGTGTCTAGGCAATTTTTAATTAAACCAATGTACCATGCTTTCAGCTTAATAGCTGGTATGTGCAATTCATTCTCTTAATTAACTGAGAGAAATGAAATTATTTTTTAAATTTCAGACTTCAGTCATGGCACATTTCTTGATTTAGATACAAAAGTCCTCACAGTTTAGTTAGATAAAAAGTATAGAATATTGCACAAAGAATGACCCTCAGTTCAATCCTCAGTCGAAAAAAAATTGTTTTACAAAGAAGTTGTTTTTTCCTTTATAAGAACAAGAATTATAGGTAAAAGCATTTTTCTCATTGCAATATATGTGAGTTTCATTTGATGCCACAGTCTAATTATTGAAGTTTTAGGACACATTCATTTAGTGCAGTTGGCAAGAAAACTTGAAACACAGAAGCTGTGCCAATGACCAAAATATCTGAAGTGGGTTATTCTCCGATGGTGTCCTCATGTCTAATAAGGTAAGCATGCTACAGCTGGTCATGCAAGGAGCTGTCCACCAGCCAAGGAAAGTAATTCAAGATCCCAAATTTGTCTTTTCTTTAACTTCCAATTGAGAATCAACAGAAAAGAGAGAAACTCAAATAAATAAGCAAAACTACTAAGCGGACTATTCACAACTACACTTACAACAACAATAACAATTGAAGAATTCAAATTTGAATAAAATAGATATCGATTTGTGATCTATGAATCACAAATTATTTAAACATTTTAATTAGAAATAGTAATGATTTTTGTTTTCTTATTTGTGTTGTCAGTTTTTACAAACATGAACGAGGAATCTGGGTGTGATGGAGCACACCTGTAACTCCAGTACTTGAGGAGCTGAGACAGAGGATAATGGGTTCAAGGCCAGAGAGCTACAACTTAGCTAGACCATGTTTCAAAAATAAAAAAGGCTGTGGATGTAGCTCAGAGGCTGAATGTTCCTGGGTTCAATCCCCAATACCATCACCAAACAAACTCTTTACAACTCCCCAACACTGTTTGAGAGTACTCTATCAATTAGTGAGCTCAATTTGTTTTGTTCATGTGGAAGCAATTAAAGTTAGACAGTAGAAGCATCACAGTGAGCTGGCTAAACATGGCTTTATTTGCATCTGACTTCTAGTCTGCAGATATCAGGGGATTAATAGGCATAGCTCTTATTTTTTCATATTCCGGAGAAAAGGCACAGAATTCCCACAAGTGCATAAGGGGGCGTTTCTACTGAGCTGTTACTGCATCTTCCATGTCCTCAGCACTCTATACCTGTCATCTCCTATTCTCTCCTGTCATCACCATGGCGAAACTGAGCGGAGATTTTCAGTGAGGAACAATGCTGCCTAACAGATATCAGCGTACAACAAAAAGTGGCATTGCCTGGCATGGTGACATGTGCCTGGAACCCCAGTACTTTGGAGCTTGAGATCAGAGGATCGCAGGTTTGAGGCCAGCCTTGGCAACTTAGTGAGACCTTGTTTCAACTTTTTTTTTTTTTTTTTTAAAGATAGTGTTAGAGCACTCTTGAGTTTAATACCACTACACACACACACACACACACGCACACACACACACACACACACACTCACACACACCCCACAAATGTGTCACCAAAATTATTAAGACATTTATTACGACTAAATTACTAAGACTGCTTATCTTGTTTTTTTTTTTTTTATATCTTGTTATTTGATTATTGAGATGACCTCAAAGTTTAGTAACAGAGACCAGGAGGCTTTATTTGTCCTGAATGGTCCTGTGACTGACTCACTGGTGACCTCAGGGAAATTATTTTCCTTTCATGAGTGTGTTTACTTGCTGTAAAGATGAAACTAAAAATATACTGTTTTTGTGGACTAGCTGAGCAATCTTTACTAATAAATTGTGACTTTTTCAGATAAAAAGGGAGAAAAGCACTGATTTTATCATATAAGAAACCTGTTTGGTTCCCAGCATTTGGGAGGCTGAGACCAGAGGATCCGGGTTCGCGGCCAGCCTCAGCTACCTAGTGAGGCACTCCGCAACTTAGTGAGACCCGGTTTCAAAATAAAGAATTAAAAGTAGGGCTGGGGGTGTAGCTTGGAGGTAGAATGCCCCTGAGTTCAATCCCCAGTACTGCAAAAAAAAAAAAAAAAAAGAAACCTGTTTGGTACTTGTGTTACTCTGAAATGATCTAAAATAAAATAAGAGACTCTTCCTCAACCTTCTTTGTTAGACTACAATAAAAATTGGGTTAATTTCGATGTCCTCTGATGCTGGCTAAGAAATGATACAGTGGCCACTGAGCAGCTCGCAGCTCCGTAGCACCAGCCAGTTGTTCTGAGGCAGGGGTGCT
Source organism: Graphiurus murinus (assembly GCA_004027655.1). NCBI lineage: Eukaryota > Metazoa > Chordata > Mammalia > Rodentia > Gliridae > Graphiurus > Graphiurus murinus. Next base: position 10,532 of record PVLC010022995.1, on the reverse strand, counting down.
CAGGAGGGAGCAATTTCACTTCGTGCTGGGCTCCTCTCAGAGCTGAGCCACCAGGACCAGAAGAGCTCTTCTTCCCCTACATTCCCAAAGCTCAACCTCTTCTAGAGCTAAATCCACCGTCAGTTTTTCTTTCACCAATCTAGCTTCATAATGGTGGGTTTTCTGACTTTAAACCTCTGGGTTTAATCCCTAGTACCAACAATAACAACAATAATAATAGTAATAATTTTATTCTTCTCTTGGACTTGGGTGACCACTTTTCATAGTTAAGACACAGTTCAGAATAGTTAAAACAAACAAACAAACAAACAAACATGGACTTCCGAGGTGGTGTCAGTCCTGGTTTTGCTTCTGTTTTATAGCCTCGAATACTTGCTGCTTCTCTTAACTTCGATTTCTTTGGTTTCACCACGATAGAGTAATAGTAGTCTTGTAGGGTTGTTGTAAGGATTAGAGGTCTTTTATTTATTCGTTCATTCCACAAAATAAAGATAGGCTGAGTACCAAATTCCTTACTTGGCAATTTGGCTGCAAACAAGGCAAACTCTGCCCTGGTAAGCTTATGTTCCAACAGGAAGCTGTGTCCTAGGTTCTGTGTCTAGACAATACCTTGGTAACATTGGATAAACCATCCAGAGATAAGTGGGCACCTCCATCTTGGATGCTGATGAGCTTCTTGCTTACCTTCCAAGCACAGGACAGAAGAGCCCTTGGAGGGTCATGTAATGGTTGCGATGTAGAATGTCCCCCTAGCCCTCATGGAAACAAGGTAGCAATGCTAGAAGTGGAGCTCGGTTGCTGAGGAGGGGTCCCTGGGGTTGTGGCCTTGGGGTTATATGTGGTTCTTTCCTCCTGTTGCTTCTGGCCTCCGTGCTGTGAGGAGTAGAGTCACTGAGCTCCTCAGACCAGGCCTGCCAGAGACTGAACGCTGAAATCTCCAAAGTTTGTGAGCAGACAAATCTTCTTTCCTCTAAGTTGTGTGTGGTCAGTTGTTTCAGATGATGGCAGTGAGAATATTGACAAAGATGGGTTGTTTGGTCTCATGTTGCTTCCTATTCCAACAAGAGTTGTGAGCACCTGGTTGCCATGGGCAGGGGGCTCTGTCAGGTACCAAGAGTACTGGGAGACAGAGTTCTGCCTTGTCTCCTGGGGCTGACGGTGAGGGGAGGAGACAGACACTTCAATCAGCAATTATACGTCTGTGTGCTGAGTACTCTGGGGACCTCAGGGAATGCTGCTGAGCTAGGCATGGGAAACCAAGTCCTGAGGATGTGGAGAAATTCGTCCTTAGGCAGGAGGTGGTGTGCTGGGAAGGATAGAAAAGGTCTTCCAGACAGAGAGGACAGAGGCACAGGCTTGCAAGGGACAGTATTTGCTGCCTTCAGGGTGTTATGAAATATTTCCTTCTGGGATGTTCAGTCTATGACAGTGGAAAATGCTATGGCTTGAAGATGGTGCATCGCCTCCAAAACTCAGGTTGAAATTTGAATGTTGTGAAGGTGTTGGGAGGTTGGACCTTTAAGAGGTGATGGGGTTGTTAAAAGGAATGAATCCTTTTTTCCAGGGATTGGGGCTAGGGTTAGGAGTAGGCTTTTATCAAGCAAACCATGTCCTCGTTTTTGCATTTTCCATGAGCACCAGTGTAGCCTTTTGCTTTTCTTCCATGTTATGACAAAGCATGAGACCCTCACCAGATGCAACTGCCTGATCTTGGACTTCCCGCTTCCAGAAATGTATGCCAAAAACCAAAACCAAAACCAACCAACCAAACAAACAAAAACTCACTAGAAAAAACTTCTTTCCTTTCTAGCTTCAGGTATTTTATTATAGCAATAGAAAACAGACCAAGACAGATACCACACTGGCTCCTACTGAGACTGTGAGATGGGTATGGTTTATTTTGGCTTAACTGCCCACCAGCTGCTCTGCTGTTTTCCTAAAGATATTTTATCCTAAGTCCCTTTTTCAGTGTAGCTTTAGGTTCCCAGAAAAACTGGGTGGCAGGTCCAGATGTTTCCCTTATGCTCCCTCCCCACATAGCAGGGCCTCCCCCCCATCGACATGCCCCACAGAGTGCTCCACTTTTCACAACTGGTACATCTCCAGAGTCACGTCATTATCACCCAAAGTCCACACTTTACATTAGAGCTCACCATTTTGTCATGGCACTAATCAGTAATGCATTTTTGTTGATAGTGTTTTAAAACATAAGCGTCTTAATGAGGAAATTGGCACCCAAGGCAGCTCAAGGCACTGAACAATGAAGCTTTAAAAGTGGCAAGTAGAGGGAGCTTTGACACTCACTGCTGTTTATGGAAGACCTCGGGACCTCATTCTTCTCTTCATCCTCCCCTACTCCCAGCTTCTCCTTGGTCATAGGCCTCTTTTGAACTGTCTTGACATTCTGGGTGAATTCTGTGGCCCATGGTGTCAACCGCCTTCTTGCAAACACTCCTAGCTCTTGCACCCTCTTTCTGTTGCATGTGTGGCAAACTTGAAATTCACATAAACCCAACTGCACTCACTCTCTGGTTTTGTGCTGGACAACTGAGGTCCCTGAGGAACGGCTCCAGCCAGGCAGGTTGGAGTCACTACAAAGTCTCCATCTGCAACCCTAGTGAGTCTCTGTTCTGCTGGCCATCTCGCCACAACCTCTGCTCCCGTACTCTCTGCCCTCGGAAAAAAACTTTTCAAACATCTTCTGTGTCCTTCGACTTTAAATGTCTGACCTCTCATGCTTGACTTTGCTTCTTATGTCACAAAAAATAGAAACCCCAGCCAAGACCTCCCTCAACGTGCGCCACCAAATACGCAACACAACTCGCATCTCTCCTAGGTTTCTTTCTCCCCTCCTTTTGTTACCACAAAGCACCTGTTCCCCCTCTGAAATAAGACTTCCCTCACTCTGGACTTGAGATAGAAGTGGTTTTGTGATTCCATAAGTATGGAAGCCACTGGTGATCGTGTGTGTGTGTGTGTGTATTTTACTGGTGACTGAACTCAGGGCCTTGTGCATGCTAGCAAGTGCTCTAGCACTGAGCTACAACTCTTTTATTAAGCCTCATTGGTGGTCTTAATAATATCAGACTGAAATGAGAAAGAACTAGAATGTGAAGAAAGAAACAAGACAGTTATAGACACCTCATTTGAGAAAAGTGTGTGTGTGTGTGTGTGTGTGTGTGTGTGTGTGTGTGTGTGTGTGTGTGCTGGATATTGAACCCATGGGTGTTCTGCTGCCTGAGCTACATCCTCAACTCCATTTTATTTTTTATTTTGAAACAGGGTCTCACTAAATTGCTGAGGGTCTTGCTAAGTTGCTGAGTAGCTTTGATCCTGCAATCCTCCTGTCTCAGCCTCCCAAGCACTGGGATTACAAGTGTGCGCCACGCCACCACACCCAGCTCATTTGAGAAAATTGATTATGCAGGAAGGCAGTTACTTACTACTTTTTCCAAAATCTTTAGCTACCAATGATTCCTTTGTCTTTCTCTTCCTCTCCTTGATCCATTCCTTTCAGCCTTTAAGTATTCGGAGTCTTGTATCGCCTTAGCAGTTCCAGCAACAGCTAGACACCCCTTGGCTACTGGCCTCCTGGCTGCTGGGCTTCATGGTAAAACTTCTCAAATGAATTGACTGGTCACTTTCTTCACCTTCTGGTCCCTTCACAGTTCATTTCAGTATGGTGTTATGATGGTCGCCAATGACTTCCAGGTTGCTGAAACCAGAACAACACTTCTCAGCCTCACAAGGTGTTTTCCCTGAGGTAGTTCTTGACGGGGTAGGCCCTGCACGTTTGGGAAAGTGACTTCCCTTGGAAGATTCCAGAATTGTTTCCACGAGTTGATGACACATTCTTGACTGAACACGCTGTGTGAGGCGCCAAGTAGAGATGGGTGATGGGAATCCACAATGGCCCAAGAAGGGCTCTGTTCACAAGGACCTTCCGTGAGATTCCAACCAACTCAAGGTGGAATGGCAATCATTAAAAATACAAACAATAATAAATGCTGGTTTGAATGGGGGGAAATAGAAACCCTTATACACTGCCGGTGGTATTGCAAATTAATGCAGCTAACTTGGAGATCAGGGTGGAGCTTGCTCAGAAAACTGGGACTGAGACCACCACATGACCAGCAGTACCTCTCCTGGGCATCTTTCCAAAGGAACTGAAGTCAGAATATTATAGCATTACATGCATATCCGTGTTTATAGCAGCACGATTCACAATAGCCAAATTATGGAACCAACCTAGATGTCCTTAGACAGATGAATGGATTGCAAAACTGTGGCATATACACACAAGGAGATTTTACTCAGCCATGAAGAAGAACAAAATTATGTCATATGCAGAAAAATGAATGGAGCTAGAGAATACATGAGATTAGTCAGTCTCAGAAAGTGAAGGGGTGTATGTTTTCTCTCCTATGTGGAAGCTAGGGAGAAATTGGAAAACAAAAGAGACTTCAGGTAAAGAACTCCAGTAAAAGAGTGGAAGGGGGCTGAGGGAGAGAGAGGTCCTGCAGGAGTCTCGAGGAAGGAAACAGTTCAAATAATGCTATGTACATACACAAAATGACCAATACCAGTCTCAACCGCATGTACAGGGAGGCGGAGGGGATGGGGCGGGATCTGGAGGAAAACACAGAAAGCACTTGTGTGTGTGTGTTCCCTCGGAACCTCATTATATTGCATGCTTATAATGTATGGTCAAGTATGTGTCAGGAAAAGTATACACAATTTTAAAAAAGTGCAGCCAGGACCCACTGTGCCACACTCAGGAAGGAAGAAGACAGGGCCCAGGAAGTACAAAGGAGAGAGGTCGAGTGGTCAGACAGGCGCCATGGGGCTTGGGATGGCATGGTGATGGAGTTGGAGGTGAGCTAGAGGGGCTGGGGAGTTGGGGAGAAAGGTCCATGCAGTGAAAACAAAGTGAGGGACCTTCAGGGGACCCACGCCCGCAGCACAGGGACAGCCTGGGTGCAAGTGGCTCGCGTGTTGGGGGCAGAAGGGGTTACTCAGAGGGCAACATAGGAACAGGCTTGCACGGTGCTCGAGTCCTGGCTTTGGGCCACTTCTCCTGCCTGATGACACAGAAAGCACTATACGCAGCCTCGGCGTGATCCTAGGGCTAGCAGGTGCTAAGTAAATGAAAATGGTTGCATGATTATTTTAGCTTGTGAAACTGCCCCATTATCTGTGTTGTTTAGATTAGCAGTGTGGATGCATTTAAAGGGCTTAGAACAAGGTCGGATGTGGACTATAAGAAGCAGTGAAGCAACAGTGGCTAGGGCATCCATTTAGGGAGCTAGATACCCAGGTTTCTTTTCCTGGCTCGGTTACTTATGATCACTTTGGGCAAGTTTCTTAACTTTTTGTGTCAGATGTACATTGGGAATTCTGATAGCACCAAACTGGCATGGTGAGCAGGAGGGTGAAAAGGGTTTGCATGTGTGAAGTTCCTAGCCCAAGGCCTTGTAGCACTTCACAATAATCATTTATAGTTAACAAATGACAAAAAATATTACTAATAACTTAAATTATGATTAAATAATTATCGACCAACATGGTTGAAACCCCAAGAGCTCTGTTCCGAAAGCCTTTTTTTCTCCTGAAATTTATTCCTTTCCTGGCCCACCTTTCATTCATTAGAGACTATATCACACCGAGTGTGTGGCTGGGGCAGGATTCACATGATGGACACCAGTGTCAAAGTTAGAAGCACTCACCAATATTCCAAAAGTCTAGCTAGCCCTTCTTCTTCCTTAGAAGTACAATTGGGTTATTCACATATAAACCGGGATGCCTGTCTGGTATTATGTTCTAGAAGGTTGAAGAAAGAAAGCCTGACCTAGGTGTGCACTTAGGAGGGTTTGCATGACACTCTCCCCCCGCCCGCTTTTTTTTTCTTTTTCTTTATTTGGTTTGTTTTTTGTTTATTGAATGTCTGCTTTCAGATATGCTACTCGGCTGCCCAAACAGCATGTGTTTTTATGTTCTGAAAAGCTATCAAGCAGCAGTGTAAAACAACAGAACCGGCTGGGAAGCTTTCACTTTTAAAGAGTTTCCAAGCACCCTGCCCTTTTCCTAAAGGACTCTTTTCCCTTTTATGGATGAGCACCAGGCTCCAAGATAGTGTAAATAGAGCTTCCTGTTCCAGGGAAGTGCTGGCTCCTGCAGGAGCCCAGGGGTCCTTTGGGAACAGTCGATAGGAACTGTGAGCTGTGTGTGACCTGAGGCTCAGGAGCACTGAGCCAGAAGGGAGGGAAACACATTTCACAGCCCCTTTGTGCCGACCTTGGTCCCAGAAGCACTTCTGGGAAAGTAAGTTCGGTGCCATACACACAGTCCTTGCAAAGAATGGCAGGGAAGCTGGCTGGGCTCAAGAGGATCATTCTCAGATTAGACGCCTCAATCTTGGACCTGGCTGCCTGGAGGAACCCAGGGGTGTCTGAAATCCCACAATCCTGTTCTTTAAATGAGTGGGCTGGGAGAGCTCTGCTTGCCAGGCATGTGTGAAGTCCTGGGTTTCATCCTCAGCAACACACACACACACACACACACACACACACACACACACACACACGTAAAAGCTAAAAACAGGGGGAAAGCAAATTGATTCTGTACAACTTACTACTAGTCCAACAGCAAATGTATGCTTATTGTCCACCCATTAAGGGCATGAAAATGAAAATATTTTCTTCCCCCTTGGACCTTAATATCTTCCCCTACTTTTAAGTGATAATAACAAAAAGCAGTACTTCTGTGATTAAACGGATGTTCCATTCACTCAGATAATTTTGATTTTGACTTTTTGTTCAAATGTGTTCTAGACTTATCATCTGAAGCCTTTAAGGGGTTTGAATTAGATCCATAGCTTTATTCTTTGGCCAGATATGAGGACTGCAGAATGAACTGAGATTCTTCATCTGAAACTTTCTTTCTTAAGAAACGAAGCCCAGACATTGAGCTTGCTGCTGTGGAATAAAATAAAATCAATAAAATGATTTCATTTAGAAAAGCATGACAAATATTTGGTATAATAAAGTAATGCAAAACTTGTATTCTGAAAACTACAAAACACTATTGAAAGAAAAATTTAAAGTTCTAAATAAATAAAAAGACATCCCATGTTCATGGATTAGGAAGCTTAATAGTGTTAATATGGCAATATTTTTCCAATTGATCTAAAACTTCAGCTCAATTTCTTTCAAGATCTCAGCTAGGCCAGGCACAGTGACACATGCATGTAATTCCAGTGACTCAGGAGGACAAAGGAGAAAGGCAGTAGGTTCTAGACTTGACTAAACAACTTAGCAAGACTCTGACTCAAAATTAAAAATAAAAAGTGCTGGGGGTATAGCTCAGTGGTAAGGTGCCCCTGGATTCAATCTCCAATCCCTCCTCAAAAATAAATCCCAGGTGGGTTATTTGCAGAGATTTGTAAGCCAATTCTAAAAATCATGTGGAAATGCAAGAAACAACCAAAACAATCTTGAAAATAAGAAAAAAGTTGGAGACCTCACACTTTTGAATTTTCAAATTTATGACAAAGAAACAGTTATCAGGAAGGTTTGTAATAGCATAAGGCTAGACAGATAGGCCAACATATATAATTGGGAGTTTAGAAATAAGCGCTAACATTTACGGTCAACTGCTTTTGACAAGAGTGACAGGATAGTTCATTGGGGAATGTATGGAACATGTAGTATTTTCCTTTCCTCTTTCTTTCTTTCCTTCTTTTTTTTTTTTTTTTTTTTTTTTTTTTTTTTTTTTTTTTTTTTTTTTTTTTTTTTTTTTTTCTGTACTAGGGATTGAACTCAGGAGAATTCTAGCTCTGAGCTATACCCCCAGCCCTATTTTTTATTCTTTATTTTGAAACAAACAGGGTCTCACTAAGTTGCCGAGTGCCTCACTAGGTAGCTGAGGCTGGCTGTGAACCTGGATCCTCCGGTCTCAGCCTCCCAAATGCTGGGATTACAAGCATGAGCCACCACACCTGGCTTCTTTCCTTCTTTTTTCTTTCTATCTTTTGTGGCATTGGGGATTAAATAGTGTTTTCAATAAGCAGTGATGAGATAAATATACACATGCCAAAAGATGATGCTGGATTCGGACATCATGACACATAAATATATTAACTCAAAATTGATCACAGATCTAACTGTGAGAACTAAAATTATAAAAACATGTAAGAGAAAGCAAAGGTGAGAGTCTTTGTGACCCAGGATGGCGTGATAGTTCTTGTGGATGACACCAAAAGCCTGAGCAACCAATTAAAAAATGTAAATTGGGCTTTACCAAAGTTTAAACTTTTGTACTTCATGAACATGGTGAAGAGAGTAAAAAGGAGCCGGGTGTGGTGGCGCACGCTTGTAATCCCAGCATTTGGGAGACTGAGACCGGAGGATCCGGGTTCACGGCCAGCCTCAGCTACCTAGGGAGGCACTCGGCAACTTAGTGAGACCCTGTTTCAAAATAAAGAATAAAAAATAGGGCTGGGGGTATAGCTCGGAGGTAGAATGTCCCTGGGTACTGCAAAAAAAGAAAAACCCCAGTACTGCAAAAAAAGAAAAAACAAAAAAAAGAGTAAAAAGGCCATCCATAGAATGGGAGACATTTTTTTGCAAATCAGATATCTGATAAGAGATTTGTATCTAATATATATGAATGTCTTACAATTAAATAATAAAAAGACAACAACACCCCTCCCCCCAATAATCCAATTAAAAAGTGGCAGCTGGGTATGGAGGTGTGCATGTAATCCCAGTACTTGAGAGGTTGAGACAGGAGGATCACAGGTTCAAAACCAGTCTCAGCCCATAGGATCCGGTTTGAGGCCAGCCTCAGCTACCTAGTGAGGCACTCCACAACTTAGTGAGACCCGGTTTCAAAATAAAGAATAAAAAATAGGGCTGGGGATGTAGCTCGGAGGTAGAATGCCCCTGAGTTCAATACCCAGTACCGCAAAAAAAAAAAAAATTTTTTTAATAAAAAATAAAAACCAGTCTCAGCAACTTAGCAAGACCTTGTTTCAAGATTAAAAAATAGGGCCGGCATTTATCTCAGAGGTAGAATGTCCCTGGGTTCAATCCCCAGTACCACACACACACACACAAAAGAGAGATAGCCTATTGATGAGGATATAGAGAAACTGGAACCCTTATATGCTGTAAAAAAAAAAAAATGGTAAAAAGGCACAGTCATTTTAGAAAACAGTCTAAGAAGTTCCTTAACAGTTAACTGGAAAACTAACATATGATCCAGCTATCCCACTTCTAGCTATATTCCCAAGAAAAATGAAAACATATGGTCACACATGTTCCCCTAAGCAACACAATACACCAAAGGTGTAAGCAACTCAATGTTCGCCAATTGATGAATCAATCAAGAAAATATAGTGTACGTAGAGTGGGGCATTAAGCTGCAATCCAGCACTGATACATGCCAAGGCACGGGTGGAACTTTGAAGACACCGTACTGAGGCATGAAGCCAATCAAGCTCACAAGGAGACTCCGTTATACAAAACACCCAGAGTAAGTGAGTCTGTAGACAGACTAGTAGCTGCCTAGGTCTGTGGAGAGGGCTGGAGGGGGGTTCTGGGGGGACGTGATGGTTTCTTTTTGGGTTGATGAAAGTATTCTAAAATAGATCATGGTAATGGCCACACCACTTAGCATATACTAAACACCACTGATTGTACTCTTTAAATGGATGAGTTATGTCTCATTAAAGGGCTTTTTGACACTTTAATAACACAATAAGCATAAGGTGCTTAATTTATATTTATGAGATGATTAAGATATCAAGTTGTACATGCTTATGAGATAATTTTAGAAAACTTGTTTAACCTCACTTCCCTATTGAATTTATAAATATAAATTAAAAATTGGAGCTATTTTCTGGGAGTTAAGAGCAGCCACTGGGAGAAGGCATTTCCTGGAAATTTTTCCTGGAAAAAAATTAGTGTAGAATTCTATTATTCTCCTCTCCCTCTCTTCCTTCCTCCTTCCCTATGTTTTGGTGCTAGAGATTGAACCTGGGGGCATTCTACCCCTGAGGTACACTTCCAGCCTTTTTTTTAAAATTTTGAAATAGATTCTCGCTGAGTTGCTGAGGCTGGCCTCAAATCTGTGATCCTACTGTCTCAGCCTCTCAAATACTGGGAATACAGGTGTATGCCACCACACCCTGCTAAGGTTTTCAGTTTTAATCCCATGGTTACTGTTGATGGATGTAGCCCACGTAAAAGCTTCTTGGGGTTCTCAAAAATCTTTAGAGTAAGTGTAAAGGGCTTTCAAGAGCAAGCAGGAACACACTTCTGGTTTTTTTTTTTTTTTTTTGGCGGTACTGGGGATTGAACTCAGGGGCATTCTACCTCCGAGCTACACCCCCAGCCCTATTTTTTATTCTTTATTTTGAAACCGAGTCTCACTAAGTTGCGGAGTGCCTCACTAGGTAGCTGAGGCTGGCCGCGAACCCAGATCCTCCAGTCTCAGCCTCCCGAATGCTGGGATTACAAGCGTGCGCCACC
>PVLC010022994.1:6082-26218 GCA_004027655.1 Graphiurus murinus | reverse complement strand
GAGCCTACAGAGTGGGAGAAGATTTTTGCCAGTTACTCTACAGATAGAGGTCTAATATCTAGGATATACAAAGAACTCAAGAAAATCACAACCAAGAAAACAAATAACCCAATTAAAAAATGGGCAAAGGATCTAAATAGACACTTCACAGAAGAAGAAATACAAATGGCCAATAAATGTATGAGGAAATGTTCCACATAACTAGCAATCAGAGAGATGCAAATCAAAACTACCTTGAGATTTCACCTAACCCCAATCAGAATGGCAATCATCAAAAACACGAGCAACAACAACTGCTGGCGAGGATGTGGAGAAGTGGGAACTCTAATACATTGTTGGTGGGACTGCAAACTAGTGCAACCACTTTGGAAATCAGTATGGAGGATCCTCAGACAAATGGGAATGAGCCTACCATATGATCCAGCAATACCACTTCTGGGTATCTACCCAAAAGATCAGAAACCAAACTATCAGACCAATGCATGTGTATCTATGCTTATAGCTACACAATTCACAATAGCCAAACTATGGAAGCAGCCAAGATGTCCATCAACAGACGAATGGATTACAAAACTATGGGATATGTACACAATGGAATTTTACTCAGCCATAAAGAAGAACAAAATCATGTTATTTTCAGGGAAATGGAGGCAACTGGAAAACATTATGTTAAGTGAGATTAGCCAGTCACAAAGAGTAAAGAAGCATATGTTCTCCCTAATATGCAGATGCTAGGGAGAAGATGGGACATAAGGGGGTCTTCAGACGGAAAAGGAGAGACCCTTGATAAACAAAGAAGTTGATTTAACCAAAAGGGATTGATGGGGGGGGCCGGGACACCCTAATGTACATCAAGGTTACTCACTAAATTGAACTTGAAAGGGAGGGAGGGCGAGGGAGCGGGGTGGGAATTGGGGGAAGGGGACAAATGAGAAATGTAAGCACATATGTCATTTTCAATTTGTACTTAACAAAGATGCCTGCTGACAACATATGTGTAATTATAAAAAATTAAAAATTAAAAAAAAAGAAAATATTATGTCCAATTTATAACTCATCAGTAGGAACCTCATTGAAACTAGTAAAGGACAGCCTACCTATCTTTGGGGAGGGTGTTTGATCAGTTTCTTTTTTCCCAGGTTTTATTTACTCCTACTTACTAGTGCTATTTATAATCTTGCCAATGTCTATTGGAGGTTAGAAAGAACAGGAAATGGAATGGAAAATTAATACTTGACTTGTTCTATAGGAAATGGATTGCTTTCTCTAGGCCTGATGTATGTTTATACCTGATTATATTTCAGAGATATAGTCACAAATATTTTGTGACAATCCATATATCATCTATATTATATATAAACATGTTTATATATAATATAAATATACACATATATGTATATGCCACACATATATTGTGGGTTCTTCTCAATCTCTTCTACTATATCCATCCTTCTTCACTTCTGTGATGGGCATTGATGTGTTCTATTTTTTCAACTGCTGTTACTTCCTCTGCTTCTTTTTTTATTTCTTTTTTGGAGTCTGACATCTGAAGCTAACTTGACTTTCTGGATCTGTGTTAAATAATACCTATACTGAGTGTATCAGTCAACATTCTTACTGCTGTATCCCAAAACACCTTACTACAACACAACTTAGAGGAAAGGAGATTTATTTGCTCAAAGTTATGGAGATTTCCGGGGTTCTGTCCATGTCAGACCAGTTGAAATCTGTGATGCTCAGAGTATGACAGCAAGAGGCAGAGATAGGGAGAGAGTAAGGACCTGCTCTCACATCAGGGAGACCAGAAGCAAAAGAGATCAAACAAGAAGATTCAAAGACATAAACACAGTTCAATCCTTAAGGCAACACCTCCAAGGACCTACCACCTTCAGCCACACTCCCTGCCTAGGTTACCACTCAGTATATCCATTATAATGGATTTGTCCATTGATAAAATTACAACTTTCATGACAATTATGTCAACTATAATCATTAATAAATGAACTATTCTGGGGACATTCTATGTCCAAACCATGATACTAGCATATTTTTTTTATCTTCATGTTAAATAATATTGAGAAACAATACTGTGAGCAAGCAAACATAACTCACTTACTTGTTCCACAAGATGTTTTCTATTATAAGACTGAACCAACTAACATAGTTGCTTTTGAAAACAGCTTGCCCATAAAGGTTCACTTCCAGAGCACACCAAACGTTATCTGCATATATGTTTGTATCATTTTGAATCTTACTAAAATGTATAATTATAAGGATCCAGTAAAACTATATTTTAAAAATGTTTTCTTCAAGATCCCTGCCTCTTTGTGCTCCTAATTCTAATATTTTCTATCATAAAATCTGCCCAATTGCTAACAGCACCTCACTTCAGCTAGATCCATCTTCACATTACTATACTTAGGTTCTAAATTTTTATATATATTGTCTTCCAACTTTCTCAGTACTGAGGACCTAGTAAGGTTCTGTCAAGTTCTCCCCTACAACAATGAATCTAATCAACCTTGCTTGCTTGATATACAGATATTATCTCTTACTTCAGTGAATTTGATTAAGTTTGGCTTGATCAATAGATATTTTTGATGGTATCTGAGTTGACTTTGGGCAGTACCTTATGTACCTGGATGGTTATCTTGGGCAAAAGACAAGATGGCTCCACTCCATTGTTTCTTGTATTTTATTCATTGGAAATATGCATCCTCTTCCCTTAACAAATTCTGGGTAATTCTAGTACAGTCATTCTCCTTTGCTTTCCCATATAACAGCTAGACACAAACTTTAAAGAATATGTTTTATAGTCTTATTGGTTTCTTAAAACCCTTATTTTTTGGATTAAGGTAGGATCCAACTATCTCCACCTCTCTATTGGTGAGGGTAATACATAAGACCACTCACTGCATGAGAACAGTTTCTTCCAAAGAGATATTTCCACAAATCCACTCTTCAAAATCTGCTAAAATCAGCCGGGCGTGGTGGCGCACGCTTGTAATCCCAGCATTCGGGAGGCTGAGACCAGAGGATCCAGGTTCACGGCCAGCCTCAGCTACCTAGTGAGGCACTCCGCAACTCAGTGAGACTCTGTTTCAAAATAAAGAATAAAAAGGGGCTGGGGGTGTAGCTCGGAGGTAGAATGCCCCTGAGTTCAATCCCCAGTACCGCAAAAAAAAAAAAAAAAAATTTGCTAAAATCTTCAAAGTCCTAAAGTGCTGCAGGATTTGAAAAATTATCAACCTATTGTTTTCTTTAAGAATTCACATTTTTTTTTTGGTAAACACATTTATATAATTTTATTAGTGCATTGTAATCATATATTATAGTGAGATTCATTGTGATATGTTCATATATGCATGTATCATTATTCGTTTCCTTTCCTTCCTCATATTTTCCCCTTCCCTACCCTCCTTCCTCCCCATGCATGATAGACAGATTCATAGTGATACATTAATATAAGCACATGACATTATTTGGTCTGTTTTGTTCCCTATACCTTTCCGTTTCCTTCCCTCTTCCCTCCCCCCAACCCTTTCCACTACTCTGCTGGTCTCTCTCATAATTTTCATGATCATTTTTCTTTTATTTTTTTCTCTCTAGGTTTCACATATTAAAGAGAACATGAGGCCCTTAATTTTGTAAGTCTGTCTGATTATCATATTTATTGTGTCTTACTGCCTCAGTCAAAACTTCAATTGTGACTGCTGAGTTTTCAATATTTATTGTTATTCATTTTATCCTGAATTCACAGGAGAAGTGCTTTATATCAGAAACAAATTTCTTAATCATAAGTGCAACTCCCTTCTCTTTTGTCCCAGGCTTTCATCTGGAATTACTTCATGGGAACTAGGTCAATTGTCCTATACAAGTAGTCAAACACTCCATAGGGAAGGATAGGGACGGGACAAGATAATGGAAAAATGTTTTTGCTTTATAAATGAAAGAAAAAGAAGTACCTCTTCATCCTTCCTTGAAAGGGTGTCCTTAGAAACTTAATGGGTTTGAATCACAACTCCAACTCACTGATACACAAACAAAATCTTTCGAAGAACTAGGTAGCTCCATATGTCTCAGCTTTTAGGACCTTGAAATGTTTGCAAGTTCTCCAGCCTCATTCCTCTTGAAATGTAAATACCTAGAGAGATTGCAACTGCAGTCTCTCTGGTGTCTTGGGAATTTAAGAGGAAATATTTCTTGTTGTAAACAATCCAATCGTGTGGATGTGAATTTTTTTTTATCTTTTCAGATCAGATCAATTAATGGGAGAATAATCACAGATTTAATCTCAAGATATGTAAAGAGTAAAGTGGAGGAAATGAAAGTTAATATCCCTCATATTTATATCTTATACATTTCTGCCTAAGTTATCTAGCACCTTTTTGCCAAGGCACTGAGAAATCCAAGGTAGTTTTCTTTTTCTACAGAGACATTCTGCTACATTCATATTTTGGGAGCACATGTACCCAATGTTTATTTTATTGAAAGGTATGTGCTATTAAAAATAATTTTATGGACCAATGATCTAGGCCAATGTTTTTAATACTTACTGTATAGACATAACCACCTTGGGAATCTTGTTAAAATGTATACAAAGTGGATTCTAATACAGATGGTCTGAAGTGAAGTCCAAGATTCTGCATTTCTAACAAGCTCCCAGGAAACACCAATGTGGCTGGTCCTAAGACCACACACATTTGGCAGAGCAAGATTCCAGCCAGCCTCCCTGTCTTAGAAATTGGATCAGAACTATGAACTCTCTGAGCTGGAAAATTGAAAATTGAATAGCAATTATTCATCTCTGTATTATCTAGGCAAGGAGATGAGGAGCAATAATGTAGGTCACTGTTAGGCAGAAAACAAGTACTGGTTGGAGAAGGGACAAGAATTTAAAAAAAAAAGCCTGGTTGAAGATTTGGGATGCAATAGGCAGAGGATAAGAATGAGTTAGAAGAACAAAAGAAAATATTAGAAAGAACACAGACAAGACCAATATAATATATTTCTGGATCATTTTTTCATTGGGTAAATACACGGCCAGATGATAGTTTTGTTGTATTCCCGAGCAGTGTAATGTTCTGTTTTCTTCTATGTGTGTGTTTTGGTTTGGTTTTTGATGGATTTTTAAAAGAGTGTAATGAGGATAGGGATAATCCAGTCAATGGAAGAATGAATCCTTCCTGGGTTAAACATACCAATTCTTTTTTTTTGTTTGTTTCCATATCCACTGTTATTATGCCACATATGGGAAATTTTCCTTGGGGAGATCCAAATTGATAGTAAAAATGTTGCTGAAGTTGGAAAAAATTGGATTATAAAGATTTTACATCCCCCACAAAATATATTTAATTATTCTGTATGTTTTCTAGAGCTAGAGAAATTTCCAGTGCTCTCCTTTTCAAAGACTATTATTTTTCTGTTTATTTAGGTAATGTGGGCATTTTGGAGAGAGTATATGGTTCACTTGTTTTCAGCAGTCATTTGGGAATAAATTTAAAGTGTCCATGATAAGGGGTTTCCACCGTTCAGCTGATGTCCAGAAAAAATTGATGCTTTCTCAAGTTCTCCCAAAAGCAAATTTAAAAGCAAGAATATCTTTTACTTTCAGTATTTATTTATTTTAATCCTTTTATTGGTGGACTGTAATTATACATTATAGTAGTATTAATGCACATGACATTATTTGGTGTGTTTGCTTCTCTATATTATCTATTTTCCTCCTCTCCCAAACCCCTATCACTACTCTCCTACTCTACTGGTCTCTTTCCTAAATTTTTTTGTGGTGCTGGGGATTGAACCCAAGGACAGTCTACCTCTAAGCTACATCCCCAGTCCTATTCTATTTATCTTTTATTTGGAAAGAGGGTCTTAGTAAGTTGCCGAGGCTGGCTTCAAAGAGGCAATCCTCCTATCTCAGCCTCCCAAGTTTTGAGATTACAGGCATGTGTCACCATGCCTAGCTCTCTCCAAAATTTAATGATGTCCTATTTCTTTCCTTTTTTTCTCTCTATCTTCCAAATATGAAGTAAAACACACAACCTTTATATCATATTTCCTGTTTGTAAACTATCCTGTTGAAACAAGCTGTTTAAGTGAGCCAGCACAGTTACCAGGGGCTAAAGAATAGGAATTTCTGGCTCAATAACATGAACAACAACAAAAAATGGAAAAGACTATTTTCTTAGCTTGCCTAGTAAACTAGAGGAAAAGTACTTTTACATCTCAACTTTAAAAATATTTTACAATGGTTTCATTTATAAAACACAGCAGATTGTTTTGGAGGTAACTTATATTAAAAGTTGTGAAATGAATTTTTTACTCTAGCTAAGCAACATATGTGGTTACCATAAAATGAAAATCCTTACAAAAATATCAACCCAAGACTACCATTTAGTGTCTAAAATAAATATCATGCTTTACTTGAGACAATAATTTTCCCAGTAGTGATGTTAAATTGTGGTATCATCCCTGTTATCATTTATGTCTCTCCTAGTAGGAACAGATTTTGAGTGGTTTCATGATAGTATAAAATAAATGCAAATGAATCATGAAGTTTCTTTAAATGAATCTTAAAACCTTATTAAAACAGTTGAGCCATTTGTCTTTCCTTCCCACAAAGACAATAAAAAATTCATTTAGTCTACATTATTTTCACTTTCCTGACTAGTTTCTATATTACTGAAACCTGAAGAAAATTTCAGTCTTACCCTCTAAGGGCTGTAAAAACTGAGAATCTGATTCTATGTGGAATGATGAATTTGTTTTTGTCTTATATGATGGCTTTAATTCTCTCCTACATAAGTCCATAAAAGGGTGAACCGCAGAGAAATGAATGATGAAGCAATCTATAGAATGAATATCCCCATTAGAACCTATTAAATGCCAATTAAAACCTAGAGCTTCCATTTTTTTCTTCATGTGATGATTATGAAAATTTTATTCCCTCAACCAGTCTGCACTTCCTCTGAAATGCATTCTTGTCACAAAATGCTCCCTTTTATTATTAGCTGAAACATTTACTAAAAACTTTACTTCTCAGCATGTTCAAGAATTTGTCAACATACAGATTTGAGGATGACCTGAGAATAAAGCTTTTAGAGATAGAGTGTATCTTCAAGTTATTGTAACCAAGATAACAAACACCTTTCCGAACTATGCCCATATAATGAGCTAGTTATACTAGTTCCTGCTTGGTTCAATCGCCAGAATATATTTATTTTCTTAGAGGCATTTGTGCTTTGGGCTTTAAATACTTCTTAAATAGAGAACATAGGACTTTAATTCCCATGGAATTGTTAATTATTTTAATTAACAGACAATATAGGTACCGAGAAGTTTGAAATTTTACTTTACTCTGGTAATATACTCTGGTAATATAGTTTAAGGTCTGAGAGCCTGTGTAAAGTTAAATTGGAAGATTATCAATATAATCTTGGCTTGTAAGATACATAGTAGTATGATACTGCCTTAAGATACTTAGAATCTATAAACAGATTTGTGCAAAAGAAAGCTATTCCCTTCTCATTTCTAAGACCAATAATTGAATTGATTTAACATGGCATAATATTTTAAAATAAAGACATCCACAAAATACCATACTTATCCTGATATGTATCTCCAACAGAATGATAAAAACAGTAGTGTCAGATCTCAGAAGACAAGGCTTACACCATCCACAATGTGTAGATAAGCTCATTCTCCAAAACATACATGTTCCCAATATGTTCTGTCAAACATCTATGTATAAAGGAAAATATGACTAACCTCTCTAACTTTGGTTTTAGTTTGCTATGAAGAGTCATAGCCATGGCTGTGCTTAACTTTCACATGAACTTATGTAATTCAAAACCTTGCCATGATTTTCTTCCTTTCTTCACTCAACAAAATATATTTTCTATTTTTATCAATAGGTTATAAATATATAGAGAAAGATAAATAATGGGGGAAGACATGGAGCAACATCTCTTAGATGACAAGCAATGCTGACTTAAGAGTCTTTACACTTTTGAATCTTGTTCTGACTCAGATACTATTAGCCTACAAATTGGAAGCTTTCCATTCTTTCTGATGTTATCCTAGGATTTTTTTTACAGTTTCAGGCCCTGTAAAGTCTCTATTCTTCCTAAATGCTATTTAGAGAAATGGTGTTAATTTCTTGCTAACATTTCATTTTAATCTATGAAGACCAAGTACTCCTAATGATTTACCCTCAATACTGTCCTTGAAAAGTGGCTCAAATCCTTGAACTACTGAGAATTATTGATTTTTTGCATACATAACTGAATTAGACTTACTAACTCATTTTAAATAGCTTCCCATTGTGTAGCCTGACTTGTGGGAAGATACCCTTTCTTTTTGAATGCTTAAAGTACAGCTTCAATAATATGAACACACAATATTTTGTATAATTTTATCTCTGATGTTAAACAACATTTATAGTGAAACTAAAATAATTCAAAAACTAAAAGTAGTTTTCTGCCCAATTTCAGGAGAAGTAGCCAATTTAGGCATTGGAGCCTATTTGTGAGAAATAATAAAAGTAGAAGCATTCTGGTATAGAATTCCAAATAAAATCAGCCACAAAATATGTAAAAGTGTGTGTAGGTTTAAATTTTGCATTTGAACAGAAGATGGGTGGGTGGAGATATGTGGGAACTGAGGAGCACAAAGAACATGCTTATTATTCAATATGGCTCAGTGAAGAAAAATGACTAAAGAACCTGGGCTATAGCCAGCAGAATTAGCAAAAATTATTTCTGCTAAGGATCCAGTGCTGTATGATAACTCTCATACTTTGTACAATATGGTAAATTATAGAACAAATTTATAAAAACAATGAAGAGATCATCACTTAGCAGATACTTGTGGTTAAGTAGAACCTTTCTTAGAAGGAACTTACTAATCTTTATTGATGAATTTGTAACTTAATTATTTAAACACCTGCTTATTTTCTTTGCTAGCTACAAAAGTACTTGACTGCATCTAAGAGATGGTTCTTCTGAATTTAAAAGTTTGGTTGCTACAAAAAAGGATGACTGACCATCAGAAAGATACTTTTTGTTTCTCAATCCTTAAAACTATATAAATATTGAGAAATGTGAGATCCATTATACAATTAAATATTTCTTTACTCCTTGTATTATCTCCTAAGATCAAAAATGTTTGAGGAAAAATTTAATGACTAACTTGATGATTTATGTTACTCATATAAATAGTATATATTATGTCTCCTGTTTTTTCACTTAATGAGAGAACCATGTATCCACAATATTTACTCATTTGAAGGACTATAGTATGAATCATACATTTATTTCTTATTTGGGTGAGAAAATGGAAAAAATAATTTTTCCCAAGGTATTATGACTGCTAAGTTGTATACTCATGGCAATGAAGACTTCAGCTCATTTTTACTGCCAAAATTTGTCTCATCCAACAATATTATCAGAAACAAATAGCCATTAAGCTGAAAAAAATAAAAGAATCAAAAATTTGTGGGGCTCTGGAGTATAATAAAAAGCATCAACCAGAAAAGCATTTAGTGAAGAAACAGGCTACTAAATTTTGGCAAGGTGTTGTATTTTTGCTTTCTTGTCAATAATACCTTTGTGCATCAATAATCCATACAGATGACAATTTATGATCCTAGCATGACTTCCTGGTGCCAATACATGATCTGTCTTGTGGTTCTTTAAGGCAGCAGTGCAGAGGAAGATCTTTGTTTTGCACCCTTCTTTTAGGCTAAAGTAATTTTATGGATGGCAGTATCTACTGTGGTAATTTAATGTATGAACTACTTGTAGCAGCCAGAGAAAGAAGCAAAAGATGAGATGCACAGCAGACTGATTCAGAATTCTGGAACAATTTTGAAGAATGGACTTGGGAGAATACGGCTCTGAAGTACGTATACTGAAGAAGCTGAAATTTTAAGGTCATGCCAAGGAAAAGATATGCTCAGAAAGACCTGAAAAAATCCTAGATTTTGTGCCCCTGCCTATTCTGTGAACTCTGAACAAGCAGAAGGTGCATACTGAGTAGGAGTCATAGATGGCCTCACATAATGTTAAAGGAGTACCCCCACTTAAAGCCAATCTGCAAAAACCAGGAGAATTTTTTTAATCCAAGCACTTATGAAATCTCTTTTAAGTTATTGGTTAACCACTGAAATAGCAGGAATTAGACATCAGTGACAACACATAACAAATAATATTGTCTTTGCAAAAGCAATTTTAAAAAGTCACTAAACAAATGAATGATTCTACCCCCACAGCAACCAAGAGCAGTAAACCTGGGGAAGGGGAAAAAATCTGATTTCCAGAGCTATCACATCAAAATATTTGAGAGACCCAATTTTCAATGAAAAATTATATGACACACAAATAAGTGGAAAAGTATGTCACAATCATTCAGAAATAATAAATTGACAGAAGCTCCCTGGGGAAGCCCAGACATGGAACAAACTTGACAAATAATTTAAATTAAGTGTCTTAAATGTGCTCAAAGCACTGTAAGAAAACATGAATAAGAACTAATTAAAGCCAGGAAAGTGATGTATGAACAATAAGAATATTAACTAAGAGACAGATATTATAAAAAGGATACAAATGGAAAATCTGGAGCCCAAAAATACAATATGTAAAATGAAAAATTCACTAGAGGATTTCCATAACAGATCAGATGAAGGAAAAGAAAGAATCAGTAAACTTCATCATAGGGTGATTGAAATGTTCCAGGCTTAGGAACAGAAGGAAAAAAGAAGAGAGATGGAAAGTGGCAGAATGAATATTTATAGGAAAATAGCTGAAAAATTACCAAATTCAGAGAAAAGAATACTTCTACTCATGCAAGAAGCTCAAATCCAATTAGGATAAATTCATAGAGAACCACATTGTAATCAAATTATCAGTGATTTAGAAGATAAGCAATGAACCACCAAAATATTGTAAATTAAAGAAGTCAGACACAAGATATGACATATCACATGATTCTATATGCAACATTCTCCCTATCATCCCTGGTTTTACTTAGTGTGGTTTTAGTTACCCATAGTCAACCATGTTCTGAAAATATTAAGGAACAAGGATGAGTATAATACTGTACAATAAGATATTTTTGAAAGTGAAACCACATTCACATAACTTTTATTATAGTATATTCTTTTAATTAATATATTTTATTATCAGTTATATTGGTAATCTCTTACTCTACCTAACTTATAAGTTAAACTTCAACATAGATGTGTATGTTTAAGAAAAACATAATACATATAGTTTCATTACTATTTGTGGTGTCAGGCATTGACTTGTAATCTTGAAAAATATCCCCCATGGGTAAAGAGGACTACAGTATATAAAATATCCACAACAGATAAATCATACTCCACACTCCATACAAAAATAAAACAGTTCTGTAGTTACCAGAGACTTAGGGAAGGAGTAATGGAGGAAACTGTTTAAGGGGTCATGGTTTTCTTTTGGGAGCATAAAAATGTTTTGAAACTAAATAGAGGTTGTGATTGCACAAATCGTAAATTTACTAAAAGTCATTAATTTATCATATATACATATATGTACTAGAGATTGAACTCAGGGGCATTCTACCTCTGTGCTACACTCCAAGTCTCATTTTATTTTTTATTTTGAATCAGGATCTTGCTAGGTTGCTGAGAATCTCGCTAAATTACTGAGACTAGCCTCAAACCTGTGATCCTCCTTTCTCAGTCTTTCGAGTACTGGGATGATAGGCCTATGTCACCATGCTCAGCTGACTTATCCACTTTAAAACAGTCAATTTCTATGGCTAGGGGTATAGTTTAGTGGTAGAGTGCTTACCTAGCAATGTACCTGGGTTCAATCTCCAGAACCAGAAAAAAAAAACAACTTAATTTTATTTTATGTGAATTTAACATAAGATTGCTTTGTATAGAGGAGATTTGTAGACCAATAAAAAGATATCATAATAGCTTCTTTGTGGAATTATAAAATGTGGGTTTCATTTTCCATACAAAAGACAGTAACATCATAAGAGATTGTAAGAAGGAAAAGTCAATCATAGATCTTAAAACTTATATGGAGGAGGAGAAAATAAAAGGTAGGAAACAGAATTTCAGACTATAGTGAATTGGAGATCAAAGTAATTATTAACAGAATAATGTAAATTCAAGATAACTTAGTTTATTTAAATGAGAGACTGAAATGTAGCAGGGTAATGTTTATCAGTGTCAATTTCAGTAGTAAGTTTTTTATTCAAAAAATAAATTAATAGTCCCAGCTACTTGGGAAGCTGAGGCAGGGGTGTGGCTTGAGTCTAGGAGTTCAAGGCCGTCCTGGGCAAAATAGCAAAATGTTGTCTTGAGTGAAAGAGACAGAGAGAGAAAGAAACAAACAAAGGAAAGAAAGAAAAAAGTTAACACATATAATATAAATATGTGTTAATTCTTGGTTGCATAACACAAAAGTGCTATTTTTTCTCTGTGATTTCCAGATGTTTTCATTTTTCAAAATATAAAAAATAAATAAAGGTAAAGAGAATAAATGAGTTTGTTAAGTAATGAGAGCTAAAATAGGACAAGGTTAGATAATTTCTAGTTGGGAGAAAGATAAGAATTATGTGGATAAGGGGATATTGGTATTCAGTATTAGTCAGCTTGAGATTCCACAACAAAATACCATAACCTGGGCAACTGAAGCAACAGAAATTATTCTCTCACTATTCTGGAGGCTGGAAGTCTGAGATCCGGGTGCCAGCATGGTAAGGTTCTTGCAAGGCTCTCTTCAGGCTTGCATTCTCACCATGTTCTTGTGTATTGCAGAGAGTGTTCTCTGGTTTTTCCTTCTCCTCTTATAAGGACACCAATCCCATTAGTTTGGGGCCCCATTCACATATGTTCATTTAATCTAATTAATTTTACAAAGATCATATCCACAAACAGTCACATTGGGAGTAAAAATTTCAATAAATGTATTAGAGAGGGACATGAAAGTATATGAACAGATGTTGAATAGAGAGCAAATCAGTTACTATACAGTGTAGCAGAGGTGAATGGATGACACTGAATCAGTAGTACCAGTACATCTTAAAAGGAAAGTGAGATCCCAGCATTTGGGAGGCTGAGACCAGAGGATCCGGGTTCACGGCCAGCCTCAGCTACCTAGTGAGGCACTCCACAATTTAGTGAGACCTGGTTTCAAAATAAAAGAATAAAAAATAGGGCTGGGGGTATAGCTCAAAGGTAGAATGCCCTTGAGTTCAATCCCCAGTACCGCAAAATAAATAAATAAATAAATAAAAAATAAAAAATAACTAAAAGGAAAGTGAGAACCCTTCCTGCTGTCTGGCATAGGAAAGGATATGAAATCAAATATATACAAACATCTAAAGGCAATTAGGAAGAGAGGTTATAAGACAGTTAATTTTCTAGTTACATGGACTCAATCTTTCAACAAGTTTGGAGATGTATTCCTCTATTGAGTAAGAGATGATTGCGAACAAATTGTGAAGAATATATGAAGAGTTTGAAATGACTTCCATGGTTACTAAAATAGGATTCAGCAAGAGATGTATTTTTTAAGATTACTGTGGAGCAGTGAAGAAGCCCTTGGGGTTAGAAAACAATTTGTAGTGGATTCTCAAAGCAAATGATCATAATTTTCTCCAGAGAAACTCTTGGCTTCAAAAGCTGGGTAATTGGCATGGCAGACCTGGTAGTTCAGAGTATGCAAATTACTATGTGAGAAAGAAAATAGGATCTCTGAGAAATGACAGCTGAGAGTTGGTCTAGTTACTTCTGGCTGGGCCATGATGTTCCCCTGATGAAGATAAAAATCACAGAATATAATGACCAGAAAAGGATTAACCATTTCTATGATTGTACAACATAAGAATAAACCCACTCCATAATTATGAAAACACACAATGGACAAATATGCTTTTCTTTCAGCTAATATAACTACTACTTCTTTCATATGATAATTTTAGCACCATTCTATTTTTGCTACCTAGAAAATAGTCTCAATTGAGAAATTACTACCACTTTTTTTCAACATGCATTCCAGAATAGAATTTTTTTTTCCTTAGTGCCTCCCTACAATCAATTACCATAATTCCAAATCTAAAATAATCTCCCAATTTCTTATTGAAGTGTACAACTGTTCCTCATGGTTTCATCTCCCCTGTTGCAACAATAAACCTAACTGTGTTGACCATGTATATTCTTGGTGGTCTATTGACAAAGGGAATCAGCATGGGGCACAAAAGATGACATTACAATTATCAGAATAGCTACTCATGGGTAAAAGTAGGAAAGCAAAAATGAAACTAGAAATGAGCTGATGGACTGATAAATGGATGGACCACAGAGACACCACTCATAGCAATGATGGATAACTGGTTCAATGAGTGAGCAACTCTGGACACAAAATAGGAGGAGACACACTTCATTGATGATGACAGTTTATACTGAGCATTCACTAATTAATGCTCCTTGCAAAATTTCTTGTACTCAATAATCTGTACACTGATTTTAGATGAACTTTCATTTTAAAGTTGGAACCCAGAGCACGTTCTTTCATCTCAAGATGAATAGACATTGCACATCAACTCAGACTCACAAAATCTGTTAAAAACACAGGATGCCATAATGCTCCCTCTCTTTCTCATTGACCTGGTAGGGAAGAAAATGAGAAGAACTCTAGCCAGAGAGGAATGTGATTATGGGTTTATTTTCTCTCCGGACAGGGTATAGCCACCCCAAATAAAATGTTGCTTACTTTTTCACTTAAAGACCACCTTTTCCTGCCAACTTGTGTGTGGAGAACAAAAGCATCACTAAATATTCAATCTGGTTTAAACCTACTCTGATCCAGCAATATGAAACAGCATATCATATTTAGAAAAAAAAATACTTAATCTCTAAAATAGCATCCAACTCCTCCTGCTTCTCTTACCAAGGTGATGTCTGAGTATACAGAGAGAGGGGTTTTGAGGAACTCCCTGACATGAAAAGGAGCAAAGTTCTCATATGTGATGCCCACTATTTCTATTTTCTGTCACATTGTTCCTATAAACATGAATGCAGACAGTTGTGGAGGAAGTCTATGATTGGTTCAATTAATGATCTGGTGTTCCTTTTAATTTGGACAATATGATTAGATCTCAACTGGCTACATTTAGTGATTGCAATTGATTGCCCATCACATCTGCTGGCTTGACAGCTACAGTAAGCCCATTTGCATGCCTGTGCCATATGGAAATCAGGATTGGCTCAAGAAAGGAAAATTTCAGGGCTTTGCTCTGTCACATACCATTACAGGGTCAAGATTTCAGAATCTTGTTCAAAGGTAGTAGGAGAAAGGCTTCCCAAGAAATAACATTTTCCTAGCTCTCTTGATGGAGAATGAAAGCAATAGCTTCCTTCTCATTCTTCAACATAATCACTATTTGTCAAAGGAACATCTCCTTATATCATGCAGCAACAAGTGGAAAAACTGATATATTCTTCTTTCTTTTTCTCTCTCTCTTCTTTTCTTCCTCTCTACAAGCATTTCCTAACCTTAAACAGGAAGTATTTCCCTGTTTCACCAAAGTCATGTTATCCTTGTATCATTTGGAAGTAAGCTTCACAGTCTAAATTTTTGCATAGGTGAATATTACGGTTAGATATAGAATATCTCCTGAATAATTCACATATTAATTTTTAGAAATGATGTAATTAAGCTATCGAGGTTGTAATCTCAATAGTGGATAAACCCATTGTAATGGACTGACTGGGCGGCAAGCTAGGCAGGTGGGGGGTAGCTTGAAAAGATGGATCTCTGGGGGTGTGGCATTAAGGACTATGATTTCTATTTGAATCAGCTTGCTTGCTTCCTTGCTTGCTCGCTCTCTAGTTATCTGCTTCTGACCTCCATGACATGACAACAAAGTCTTACTCTTTCTCCCTCTTTCTGATTCCTGCCACCATGTCCTGAGATCCATAGCCCTGACTTCACATGGACTGAACCCCCAAATCTCCAAAAACTGTGAGCAAATAAATCTTCCTTCTTCTAAGTTGTGTGGTCATTTGTTTTGAATTATATCATTAAGAATGTAGACCTTGACAGTGGAGTAAAGAATAGCAATATAAATTGGCTCCATTAAGTTTCCATTTAGAGATTTGGAAAGTACTTTCTAAACAAAATATCAGCCTTGCAAGGCCGCTACCTAGTGGCATACTTTAATTTACAATACACTTATCCATTGCTTAAATACTAGACAGTATCTGAAGGTGCTCTATTAGGCAATTTCATCATTGTGCAGATATTATAGAGTGTACTTATACAAACTAAAACAGCTACATCAATAGGCAATAAAATTTCATGGAGCCTATGGCATACATGTGGCCCATCATTGATCCAAGCATCAACATGTGGCATATGCTTGTATTAATAAGCATTGCCTAGGTCTTCCACAACTAGTTACAATCACCACTCAAGCACATGGATGCATGGGCAAAATTAAGTCAACTTTAGTTTACAAAGAAAGGCAAAATTGGACTAACCTGATAGTTTAGGGAGAACTAATTGGTAAAACAAAAATTGGGATAACAGTCAATTTTTTTTTTTTTTTTTTTGCAGTACTGGGGATTGAACTCAGGGGCATTCTACCTCCGAGCTATACCCCCAGCCCTATTTTTTATTCTTTATTTTGAAACAGGGTCTCACTAAGTTGCAGAGTGCCTCACTAGGTAGCTGAGGCTGGCCGCGAACCCGGATCCTCTGGTCTCAGCTCCCGAATGCTGGGATTACAAGCGTGCGCCACCACGCCCGGCTGATAACAGTCAATTTTTTACAGCAAAACACAATTGGAAGGAATGCTAGTATTTCTTTTCTTTTTTTGCAGTACTGGGGAATGAACTCAGGGGCATTCTACCTCCGAGCTATACCCCCAGTCCTATTTTTTATTCTTTATTTTGAAACAGGGTCTCACTAAGTTGCGGAGTGCCTCACTAGGTAGCTGAGGCTGGCCGCGAACCCAGATCCTCCGGTCTCAGCCTCCCGAATGCTGGTATTACAAGCGTGCGCCACCACGCCCGGCTCAAACACTAGCATTTCTGACATTGTGTACTTTGACATGTTATTTGGGTCTGGATGTTGGAAGGGGAATGTTCCAATTCTTTTTTCCATTACTGGACAAGGTAACTCAGAAAGACAGCATTATACAAAGGCTCTCCACCCTCGGGAACCTTAGCCTTTGGGATGAAAGAATAAAATGATATTTTTACAATAATATAATACAACAAAATGAACCTTATAATTATATAAATTTTAGATGTATATTTTTTATTTATTAAAAATACTAGCTGTTGGCCAGGTGTGGTGGCGCATGCTTGTAATCCCAATATTTGGGAGGCTGAGACAAGAGGATCACAGGTTCACAGACAGCCAAAGCTACTTAGTAAGACCCTACACAACTCAGTGAGACCCTGTTTCAAAATAAAGAATAAAAAATAGGGCCGGGGTGTAGCTCTGAGGTAGAATGCCCCTGAGTTCAATCTCCAGTCCTGAAAAAACATATACTAGCTTTTGGTTATCTCAATTAATTTTTTCATTGGATAGTCTGTTTCACTTGTTCTATAATTCTATATCTTATGTATTCAGAGACTATGAGGAAAATACCAGGTATAAGATATAAGCACTTCCCTAATCAGAACAAGAAACTGAAAATTTTAATAAGCTTATTTGAAATGCCCTTGGGTCTTTAATGAAAAAATGTTAACATTACAAAATATGCTATCAAATATATTTGCACATTAAATATCCCCTAATGCTGTATAAATACTAGATCTTAACGAAAACTGGTTTGCATTCCACATTATTAATTTTTCCCACTTCATAAATTATTTCAAAGACTATTTTCATGAGCATATGAATATAACATACTGGTATTTCTTATTTTCCTTAAATATATTTCAAAATTTAAAAGAGTACAAAGTTCCCCCTATGCTGGAAATTATATATAGTTGTGCTAAGCAAAAGAAATTGAATTGTCTTTCAAATTGGACATATTAATTTAATCAAAGTAAATTAAATCCCATACTGTAGGAAGCCAATCTGATTTAAAACGTTTAATTAATGGTTAGAAGTATTCTTGATTCAAGCAATCCATTAAATTAAAGGTCAACAAATAAGTATATTACCTAATATCAGTCGAATTATCAAGTTTTATTCATTTGAAAATGACTTGTTTCCACCTACAAGGTATTGAACAGTACTAAGCAAATGTACTTCATTCCCTTTAACTTATTTACAGACACATGCACACAAACAGCCTGAAAAATATTCACTACATCCCATCACAAATATCCATTCAATAAAATACTATTTGTCAACATTTTTAATTCCCTTGCCTTCTCTATCTATAGAGATATTTTGAGACTTGGCTATAGTAATTGAATGTTTATATTATTGAAAGTTTTCAGGGTTTCAAATTTCAAAGCATGGATAATGACATTTCAGACAGCATTTTCTTGAAAGCATAATCAGAAAAGGACAGTAGTAGACAGGAAAATGGAGGAGTAGAGGAAGGATATATATTCTACTTGCTCTGTAGCTTGGAGCTCAAAATATGGAAAATGTCCATACACACAAGAGGACTAACTGAATCTTGACAAGTCACTTACTATGGGGACAATCTGCAAGAAAAATGAATTAAGTAGCTCTCAAACTGTAAGCCAGATGGGAAAGGAAAAATAAACAAAGAAACATAATTATATCCAGAGTATCAGGAACCACGGAGACATATGGAAAATCACCATGAAACCCTGATCAGCACCTACCGAGTATCGTGGGGTCCACACACTAGGTTGTGAATATTGCTGGCATAGAGATGTCTGCACCCAGGTGACTACTGGTCACCTACACAGACAAACTGCAACCGAGTTGTCTGCCTAAATTCCTTTGAATCCAACAGTGCCAGAAACCATCCAAGGTCAGTCTGAAATCTGAACAGCCTGGGGTGCTTAGAATTGGGGACAAAGTCTCTGAGGGCCATTTCTAAAGGCGACAGATTGGACAGGAATCCACAATAAACTTTTTACCCAGTGTGCTTGGATGCCCCACACTGCAAGTGGAACTTTGGAAAAGTACCTGAGCCCCAGATGTCCAGCAGAGTCCAGCCCAGCCTGCACTAATTCCTTGTACAGTGTGCTTTATGAATCTTTCCAGTGTAGAAAGCCTTAATCAAGCCCCCAAAGTCTATTCCAAACTAGAATAGATCCCACTTACAGGAATTACCCTCACAGATTCCTGCTATAACCCTTAACTGAGTGCATCGATCTAATCAGTCTAGACCAAGAGCCAATAGATACTACATCTCCTAAAGAGACCTCAACTCAAGAAGAAATGAAAATAAACTGGCAATAAATAAATAAATAAATAAATAAATAAATAAATAAATAAGTAAACTGGAATAGACATGACTGTCCACACTTACCCACAGATTCGCCCATCCCACTGGAGATAATTATGTCATATTACATTAATTTTAAAATTTTTTATCTTCTTTTTTCTTTGTTTGCCCATGTACATGGCAACTGTACATGTGCTTATATACTTACTTGTTTCTCTTTTTTTTCTTTTATCAAAGTGTGTGTGTGTGTGTGTGTGTTTACTGGAGATTGAATCCAGGGGCATTCTACCTCTGAGCTACATTCCCAGCTTTATTTTGTCTTATATTTTGAAACAGTGTCTTACTAAGTTGCAGAGGGCCTTGCTAAGTTCCTGAGCCTAGCTGCGAACCTTCGAGCTTCCTGTCTTAGTATCCCAAGAACTGGGATTACAGGCGTGTGTCACAGCACCTGGCTTATTTATTGGTTTTTAACTCTTTTACATCATAATCATTCTCTTTTGATTATTTTTTTTTCTTATTTGGCTTGGTATTGAATTTGCAGATTAGTGGTTTTGTTAGGCTTATCTCTGTCTCAGCCTCCCTCAGTACTCATCCTATCCTCACTTTTCCTTCTAATAGCCCAAATCTCTTGACCATGCTTTCTCAGTCTCTGTCTGTTCTTTTGTGCCTACCTATTTCTTCTTCTCTTTCCTTCTTTTTTTTTTTTTTTTTTTTTTTTTTTTTTTTTTTTTTTTTTTTTTTTTTTTT
>PVLC010022993.1:0-11297 GCA_004027655.1 Graphiurus murinus | reverse complement strand
TCTCGAATGCTGGGGTTACAAGGGTGTGCCACCACGCTCGGCTTCCAGGTTGTGTGTCATTCTAATTAGCATGATAAAATCGCACAGGAATAGTACCAAAGTCTATATATACACTATGTTTTCCCCTATAAATACATAACCTTTTAATTTATAAACTAGGCACAGTGACATGCACCTGTAATCTCAGGTACTCAAGAAGCTAAGTCAGGAAGATCACAAGTTGGAGGCCCATTTTGGGCAACTTAATAAGACCGTATGTCAAAAGTAAAATTTAAGCCGGGCGTGGTGGCGCACGCTTGTAATCCCAGCATTTGGGAGGCTGAGACCGGAGGATCCGGGTTCGCGCCCAGCCTCAGCTACCTAGTGAGGCACTCCACAACTTAGTGAGACTCGGTTTCAAAATAAAGAATAAAAAATAGGGCTAGGGGTGTAGCTCGGAGGTAGAATGCCCCTGAGTTCAATCCCTAGTACTGCAAAAAAAAAAAAAAAAGTAAAATTTAAAGGGCTAGGGATATAGCTAACTGGTTGAGCACTTGCCTAGCATGTGTGAGGCCCAAGGTTCAATCCCCAGCACCTGGTGAACAAGGGAGTTAATTTTAAATGGGGCATGGTAGTGCATGTCTTAATCCCAGTATTTGAGAGGCCTGAGTTCAATCCTTAGCACCTCAATAAATAAACATATAAGTAAGGTACAGTAAGAAGGTAATAACAAAGCTGGGCATGGTGGCGCACACTTGTAATCCCAGCATTTGGGAGGCTGAGACCTGAGAATCCGGGTTCGTGGCCAGCCTCAGCTACCTAGTGAGGCCCTCTGCAACTTAGTGAGACCCTGTTTCAAAATAAAGAATAAACAATAGGGCTGGGGGTATAGCTCAGAGATAGAATGCCCCTGAGTTCAATACCCACAAAAAAAAAAAAAAAAAAAAGAAGGTACTAATAAAGCCAGGCATGGGGGTGCACGCTTGTAATCCCAGTACTTAGGAGGCTGAGAAGGGAGGATCCGGATTCTCGGCCAGCTTCAGCTACTTAGTGAGGCCCTGTTTCAAAATAAGGAATAAAAAATAGGGCTGGGAGTGTAGCTCGAAGGTAGAATGCCCCTGAGTTCAATCCCCAGTACCACAAAAAAAATATATATATATACTATAGTGAGTTTTATGAATTAGGTGTATCTCTCTCAAAATATCGTATCATATACTATTCATCTTTCTTTTTGACCATGAATAAATAAAACCTCGGAAAGTGAAAATGCAGTCTACTATATCCAGGCATGGTGACACATGCTTGTAATCCCCATAGTTGGGAGGCTGAGACAGGAGGGTCACAGGTTCAAAGCCAGCCTCAGCAACTTAGTGAGGCTCTCAGCAACTTAGTGAGACCCTGTTTCCAAATAAAGTAGGTCTGGGGTGTAGCCCAGAGGTAGAAGGCCCCTGAGTTCCATCCCCAGTATCACAAAAGAAAGAAAGCCTACTATAGAGCTGGGCAAGGTGTATACCTCTAATCCCAGTACTTGGGAGGCTAAGACAGGAGTATCTCAGGTTTAAGATCAGCCTTGGTAACTTATCAGGCTCTCAGCAACCTAGTGGGACCCTGTTTCAAAACTGGGAAAAAAAACACCTTAGCTTTCAGAACTTCAAATTTTAAAACAATTAGGAAAAATAGAACAAACTTCTAATTAAACTCTTACCAGGCCAGGTGTGAAATCTTCATCACTGCTTTCCATGTCAACACTGAGCGTCACGGCATCTGAACCACTCTTGTGTACTTTCATGTTACTTTCGGTGTGAACATCTAAGGATGGTTTTTGTAGAGTGGATTCTGCCTTGGCCTTCATCTTTGGAGTTAAAATCTTTCTGCAAGTGTTCTTTACTTCAGTCTTCTTAAACTTCTTACACACCACTGCATTATTAGAATTCTTTTCTAATAGGGATTTGGGGCACTTAAATTGACCCAATTTGTAATTAGTGAGTGAAAAGGGGGCCAGATAAACCTTAGCTGTTTTTCCAAAAACTGTAGTCTGTACTGGTCTCAGAGATGCATACTCGGTGTCTTGATTTTCTTTATATTCATTCACCTATTCAGATCAGCAAAAGAAGACAAAGTATTAGAATCCCAGGCCAGTGGCCTTTTTTTTTTTTTTTGGTACTGGGGGTTGAACCCAGGGGCATTCTACCTCCAAACTACATCCCCAGCCCTATTTTTTTTTTTTTTTTAAATAGGGTCTCACTAAGTTGCTGAGGGACCTCACTAACAAGCTGAGGCTGGCAGTGGACCTGCGATCCTCCGATCCTTTGGTCTCAGCTTCCCATGTACTGGGATTACAGGCGTGCACCACCACTCCCAGCTCCAGTGCCTTTTTTTACAAAGTCCCAACAGATCTACATAAACAAATCAAATTCCTATTTCATAATAACAACATAACTCAAATTGATAACCTGTAAGGAAACTTTCCCCCCTCCAAAATCCTGTTACGCAACTCATTAACCTGAAAAGAATTACTGATTCTACTGGACATACTTCTTGCCCCTATGATCTTACCAGACCAATAGTAATAATGATCAGCATTTGCGACTGACGTGACTACCTCAAGTGTCACCTTCGGATTAACCGGATTTGTTTAAAGCTGACAAAAGCAAATGCAAAGGGCAAGAGAAAGCAGGTCGCAGGTCCAACCCTGCCATTATTCCTAGGGTTGTTGACAAGCACCTTCCTCCTCGCTGAGGGCCTAGTTTTCCAGCGCTAGGATCCCCGTTTATCCCTGGTGCTGAGGCCTGGCGAATCCCTCCCAATGCAGAAAAGCGTTGGCCAGTTTCTCACCTTGACCTGAGGTCGCTGTCTGGAGCCCGCCTTCTCCTCTGCCTCCGCGCCAGACCAAGACATCTTTTCCGCTGCTTTGCAGCTGGCACCTTCCCGCCAAGACTGCGACGGCAGGCCCGGGTGGGAGGGGCCGGAGGGAGGCCGGATGCGGGAGGCGGAGTCCGGCCCAGCGGCCCCCGCAGCAGCCTGAGGACCCGACGCCCACGTTTTTCTAGCAGACAGCCGAGTCCACGATTTTACCTGGCATCAGACGCTGGTGGTACCGGATTTTGCTTTCAAAAACACTGGCGCTTCTGCTAAGGAAAAACCACTGCCTGTGATGTGGAAAAGATTCAGACACACGTAGGAGATGTCACATGGAATGGAGGACAAAGGAAATCAAAATCAAAGTTCAGCCTTTACCTCGGTCCACTGCTTCCTTGTATCAGAAAATTATGCCCCTTTGCTACCGTATTTTCTTCCACATTTGGGTCCCCCAGCCCCAAGAGCCAATAATTTAATGCTGGTTTATTTCACCTGACCATCTGCCCACCTGTTAACTGAAGAGCCTAAGGATCACACTTAAAAGGCCAAAAACCTAGGGACAAGTTGTGAATCAAGTAATTTGGGTATCACAAAATAAGATTTTAGTGCCCTTATTTCGTATAATCACAACCAAATTAGGTCTTTTTTTTCCCCCTATTCTCTGGGTTGCTAGGTTGCCATAAGCCAAAATAATTGTCTTCCCATTAGATTTACTCCCTCTGGACAATTTTATTTTTCTTCTCTCCCCCCCTCCCCTTAGTGCTGAGGATGGAACCCAGGACTTTCCACATGCTAGGCAAACTCTACCACTGAGGTACAACTCTAGTCCTACAACATAAAAAAAATATATATATATATTATATATATATGTATATAAATATATATATTATATATGTATATAATATATATTTTTTTTTACCTAGAGATTAAACCCAGGGGCTTCCTACCTCCAAGCTACACCCCCAGCCCTTATTTTTTACCTGGAAACAGTGTCTTGCTAAGTTGCTGAGACTGGCATCAAACCTGTGATCCTCCTATCTCAGCCTCCCAAATATTGGGATTACAGAAATGAGCCACTATGCCCTGCTCAATAACATAATTTTTGAGCTGATAAATTCATGATATAAAATTCTAAGCTGGAGCAATGGCACGCAAGGCTGAGGCAGAAGGATAGCTTAGGAGCCTAGGAGTTGGAAAACTGCCTTGGCAACCTAATGAGATAATGTCTCAATATTTTGTTGTTGTTAATTGTTTGAGAAATACTGGGGAGCAAACTCAAGGGTGCTCAACCATTGAACTACAAACTCAGCCCATTTTTGTTTGGTCTTTGGTTTTGGTACTGGGTATTGAACCCAGGGATATTTCCCCTCTGAGATAAACCCCTAGCCCTTTTTATTTTTTTTACTTTGAAAAAGAGTCTTGCTAAATTGCTGAGGGTCTCCCTGAGTTGCTGAGGCTGGCCTTGAACCTGAGATCCTCCTGTCTCAGCCTCCCAAGTTCTGGGATTATTAGGTGTATGCCACCCATGCTCAACTTTTTTTTTTTTTTTTTTTGCAATACTGGGGATTGAATTCAGGTTTATTCTACCTCTGA
The DNA here is from genome assembly GCA_004027655.1 of Graphiurus murinus. Lineage (NCBI taxonomy): Eukaryota > Metazoa > Chordata > Mammalia > Rodentia > Gliridae > Graphiurus > Graphiurus murinus. Next base: position 6,866 of record PVLC010022993.1, on the reverse strand, counting down.
GCTACATCCCCAGCTCTAATATATATATGCATGTATGTATATATATGTATGTATATGCATGTATGTATGTATATGTGTGTATGTTTATTTTGTGTATGTATGCATGGTACTGGGGATGGAACCCAAGGGCAGTCTACTTCTGAGCCACACCCCCAGTCCTGTTTTATTTCTTTTTTTGGTACTGGGGATTGAACTCAGGGGCATTCTGCCTCCAAGCTACATCCCCAGTCCTATTTTTAATTCTTTACTTGGAAACAGGGTCTCACTAAGTTGTGGAGGGCCTCACTAAGTAGCTGAGGCTGCCCTCGAACCCAGATCCTCCAGTCTCAGCCTCCTAAGTACTGGGATTACAAGTGTGGGCCACCACGCCCGGCTATTTTACTCTTTTATTTTAAAACAGGGTCTCACTAAGTTTCGGAGGGCCCCACTAAGTTGCTGAGGTTGGCCACAAACCTGTGATCCTCCTGTTTCAGTCTCCCAAGTACTGGGATTATAATCATGTGCCATGACATGCCCAGCTCTGTTTTTTGTTTTAAACAGGGTCTTGCTAGGTTGCTGAAAGTCTAAGTTGCTTAGGCTGGTCTTGAACCTGTCATCCTCCTGTCTCAGCCTCCCAAGTACCGGGATTACATGCATGCACCACCAGGCCCAGCTGAGGTAAAGTAATTTGATTAATTTGATAGTTAATCACATTTATAACACCTTCAAGGTTCTATATGACCTGGTACCCATGGAATTTTCACCACTCCTTGACTCAAAATTTGCTGATTAAGCCAAACTTTTGATGGTGTCCCTAGTATACCATACCATTTCTAAACATCAAGACTTTGCTCATGCTATCCCTTCTCTTCCCCACCACAGTAGTTATAAAGTCCTTTCTAAAGTGAAATGTCAACCAGACATGGTGGCACACACCTGTACTCCCAGTACTTGGGAGGCTAATACAGAATATCAGGTTCAAAACCAGCCTTGGCAATTTAGTGAGACTCAGCAACCTATAGCAAGATCCTGTTTCAAAACAACAAAAACCTTAAAAAAATAAAAAAAGGGCTGGAACTGTGTGTGGTGGTGCAGTGCACGCCAGTAATACTTGAAGGTAGATGCCCTGTACCACAAAAAAAGGGGGGGGGGGCTGGAATAGGAGTAAAACTTGGAGGTAGAATGCCTCTGGGTTCAATTTTTTTAAACACAGCCCAGCTGTCAACTGGGATAGCTTCTGTTTCTAGTTCTTGAAGACTTACTAAATAAAATTCAGGCTTCTTGAAGACATGGGCCTTTAACAATATTCTCTACTCCTTTCAGATCCCGCAGCCCAGTAAACACAAGTACTCAATAATTACTTAGGAAATTAAATATACTTTCCAGCCAGGAATTGATTTTAACAGGCAGTTTCTACAAACTGAAAAAAAGCTGACAGTGGGGTGCTAGGATTTCAGAAATTGTCCCAAGCCCCTTGGAGGATTTTTTTAAGTCCCTATCCTAAATCACCACCACCTGCCCTCATGAGACCACCAAATACTGCACCCCAACCCATCCCAGCCCCACTTAACTGAGCTAATCAGGTGCCTTTAGCAAGGTTTTTATTCCATTAAACTCGAATTCTTGTGAGCTTTCAAGCAATCTAGACAAGCAGCCCCTTACTATCTCCTCGGTTTCATATTCATTACTACGTCGTTCTGGGCTTTAAATCAAGACAACATGTGAAACCTTTAATTGGAGCCTACCTCAAGGCAGGGTCTTAGCAAAGCCCGAAAAGGGGCTTCCAAATGCTGCGACACAGAGCGCCGCGGCGGGGGCGGGGAGACACCTCTGAGCATGCGCAGTAACAGACTCGCGCTTCAAACGACCGGAGCTTCATGAGGTCCTCCAACATCCCACAATCCTCTCGTAACACATTTCCGGTTTATCTATCTCTGCCGTAGATCATTTCTATCAGTCGAGCAGCTGTGCCCGGGAGACCTAGGCGGAAAACAGGTTTTCTGTTCGGTGTCGGTATCTACGATTTGGAATCAGTCAGGTTTCGGGAGTCACCACCACTGCTGTCAACATGTCGGTCCCAAGCGCACTTATGAAGCAGCCACCCATTCAGTCTACGGCTGGGGCCGTCCCGGTCCGCAATGAGAAAGGTACTTTGCTCTCGACCCTCTCGCAGTTGGATCTCACCTCTCCCAACCTCGGCCTCCTCCACCCCCGGCTGACCACTCCAACCCCGCCCACCTTGAAGACTAGACCTCGGATTTCTTCCACCTTCCCACCCTATGTTTGCGACCGGTCTCTGCCTGGGGTGGAGAAGGGACCCGCTAGCATCAGATCTTGATCCTGTGGCCGGTCTGCTCTCATATACAACTTCCTTCTTCCATTGGCCTCCACAGATTCCTTAGAAATAGCGGTCGGTTCATGCTGCTTTTAGAAGTCTTATTGTAATATATGTTTATTTGCCCTCTACATCATAAGCTCATAACTTCCTTGAGGCGGGAATATTGTCTTCAATTTTTTATCCTTTTCAACTAGCGCAGTGACGGTGTTTTATTAAATTGAATACAAAGTTACGTAAGACAGTGCCCCAACCCTAAGAGATTCCCATTCTAGTGTATGTAAGACATGCACAAAGGGCACATTCCAATCAAAGTAACATTTAAATTGGTCCTTAAAGTGCAGGTAGGATTTCAGTGAGTGCAAATATACGAAGAAACACCATGTTTATTTAGGAGGTCAAACCAAAAAGTTTCCTCCATGAGGAAGTTGAAAAGAGTATCAGTTTTTTTCTCGTTCTTTATATTGTAGATGGGTATGGTAGCGCATGCTTGTAATCCCAGTACTTGGGAGGCTGAAACAGGAGGATCGCAGGTTCGAAGCAACTTAGTGAGGCTTTCAGAAACTTAGTAAGACCCTGTTTCCAAATAAAATAGGTGTGGGGGTGTGGCCGGGAGGTAAAAGACCCCTCCCCAGTACCACAAAAAATATAAGTAAATAATAAATAAATAGTATCTGCCCTTTGCAGCTTGCCTTTTTTCCCTCCTCCGGGTGCTGGGAATTGAACCAAGGGCCTCTGACAGCCAGTCAAGCTCACTACCACTGAGCTACACACCCAGACTCTACTTTTTTTCATTTTTAGCTCAACATGGTTTTTGAGAATTATCATTTGGATATATATGGATCTAATTTATTCATTTTAGCTGTTTATAAGTTCCACTGTATAATTAAGCCACAGTTTTTCCCTGCTAATGGGAATTAGTTGTTGCTGTGTTTTTTGTCTTTTTCGTGTGAGTGTGTGTGTGTGTGTGTGTGTGTGTGTGTGTGTGGTACTGGGCATTAAACCCAGGGGCATTCTACCTCCCAACTATACCCCCAGCCCTATTTTTTTTTTTCGTTTTGAAACAGTCTCACTAGGCTGATAAAGAGTCTTACTACTTTCTTGGCTGTCCTCGAACCGGGATCCTCCTATCTCAGCCTCCCAAATAATGGGATTACAGGCCTATGCCACCACGCCTAGCTTGCTGTGTTGTTTTTCCCCTATTATAGAAGTGCTCCAATTGTCCGTCTATGATGTGTCTATTTAGTGCACTTGTGTATTTCTTTAGGGAGACTACTATAAGTTTGTTATCAATGTTATTACCTATTTCCAGTTGCTCTCCAGAGTAAGTTCTAAGAGCATCATAATTTTTATTTCCAATATATCTATCCATGTACTTGGTTGTGTAAGACTTAAATTTTTGCACAATCCAACAGACGTGAAATGGTACCTCATTAATTTGCATTTCCCTTATTAGTGACAATGGGCATCTTCTTCATATGTTGTTTATCGGCTCCCCAGGCATTGTGTGTGTGTTGCTAAAGATTGAACCCAGGCCGGGCATGGTGGCGCACGCTTGTAATCCCAGCATTTGGGAGGCTGAGACCGGAGGATCTGGGTTCATGGCCAGCCTCAGCTACTTAGTGAGGCCCTCCGAAACTTAGTGAGACCCTGTTTCAAAATAAAGAATAAAAAATAGGACTGGGGGTATAGCTCGGAGGTAGAATGCTCCTGAGTTCAATCTCCAGTACTGCAAAAAAAAAAAAAAGATTGAACCCAGGACCTTGCACATGCTAGGCAAGCACTCTTACCCGCTGAGCTACATCTCCAGCCCTTTTAATTTTGAGACAGGGTCTTGCTAAATTGCCCAGGATAGCCTGGAACTTTCAATCTACCAGCTTTAGCCTCCTGAGTAGCCAGGATTACTAGCATATGTGCACTGCTGTACCCAGCTAGCCTCAGTTTTCTTTTTATGAAGGAACTGTTTTAATTGCCTACTTTGCTGTATGTTTATATATTTCTAATCTGTTATATCCTTTCCTCTGCTGGGCATGGTGGTGTATGTCTATAATCCCAGTACTTGGGAGACCGAAATAGTAGGATCATAGGTTTGAGACCTGTCTCAGCAACATGGCCACCTAACAACTCCCAGCAACCTCGCAACACCATTTCAAAACAAAAAAATTTAAAAAGAGCCGGGCGTGGTGGCGCACGCTTGTAATCCCAGCATTTGGGAGGCTGAAACCGGAGGATCCGGGTTCTCGACCAGCCTCAGCTACCTAGTGAGGCACTCCGCAACTCAGTGAGACCCTGTTTCAAAATAAAGAATAAAAAATAGGGCTGGGGGTGTAGCTCAGAGGTAGAATGCCCCTGAGTTCAATCCCCATGCTCGCAAAAAAATTAAAAAGGAAAAGAGGTATAGCTCAGAGTTAGAATGCCCATAGGTTAAATCTCCCAGTACAATACACACAAAGATCCTTTCCTTTGTTTTTGTTTTGTTTTGTTTTGTTTTTGAGGGGTTGTCTTTTAGTGTTAATTTTGGATACTTTTATTACATAGACATTTTTAGTTTTAGTGTTATCAGATTTATCAGTTTCATCTTTTATGCTTGTGCTTTTTTAATATATAATTTAAGAAATCCTTCCCTACAATGATATTGTATGTAGTCAGATTATAAAGATTTTTCCACCAAATGTTTGTACATACCAAATAGGACTGGATACACAATTATACAAGATGAACGAGCTGGGTGTGGTGGTGTACGCTTGTGATCCCAGGACTTGGGAGTCTGGGACAGGAGGATCACAAGTTTGAAGCCAGCCTTGGCAACTAACGAGGCCCTCCGCAACTACGTGGGACCCTGCTTCCAAATAAGAAATAAAATCAGGCTGGGGTTATAACTTGTAGGTAGAATGCCTCTGGGTTCAATTCCCAGTATCCAAAAAAAAAAAAAAAAAAACAAAGTGAACTAGAAATTGAGGAGCTTACAGACCAATGGGAAATGTAAATATTTGTTTTTCATAGTTAGGGCTTTAATCCCTCTAGAACCGTTTGTTTGATATTACCCTTTGAAAGATATGTAGTTAGCCGGTTGCTCCTCCTCTTATGATTGAATTAACCTATAAGTGTATAATCTATAATTTTAATGTAATTCCATTCAAAGTTGTACTCAGGCTGATTCTAAAATCTTTATGATTATAGGTGTGGTGGCACACACCTGTAATCCTAGTACTTGAGAGGCTGAGACAGGAGGCTCCCAGGTTCAAGGACAGTCTCAACATATAGTGAGACTCTCATCAACCTAGTAAGACCCTGTTCCCAAATAAATTTTTTTTTTAAAATAGGACTGGGGATATAGCTCAAAGGTAGATTGAACCCAGCCCCCCCTGGGTTCAATCCCCAGTACCACAAAAATAAATAAATAAATAAATAAATAAAATCATATGGAAAGATAGGGAGCCAAAAAGGACGAAGACAACCCAGGCATAGTGGCCCACACTTGTAGTCCCAGTCCTTGGGAGTCTGAGACAGGAAGATTGCACGTTCAAGGACAGCCTCAGAAATGTAGCAACACTCTCTGCAACCCAGTGATCAGCAATCCAGCAAGACCCTGTTTGAAAAAAAAGTAAAAAGTGCTGGGGGATCTGGGCATGGTGGCGCACGCTTTTAATCCTAGTACTTGGGAGGCTGAGACCGGAGGATCCAGGTTCAAAGCCAGCCTCAGCTACTTAGTGAGGCCCTCCACAACTTAGTGAGACCCTGTTTCAAAATAAAGAATAAAAAAATAGGACTGGGGGTATAAAGGGGGGGGGGGGCTGGGGATGGATGTAGCTGGGAGGTAGAATGCCCCTGGGTTTAATCAACAGTACCACAAAAAAAGAAAAAGAAAAAAATTCTAAAGAAGAATAAAGTGGAATAAAATTCTCCCCTGATTTGTAATACCTTTTCCATAATCAAGTTCTCTTATAAGTATTTTCTGCTCTCTATTCTGTTCCATACCCCCAGCCCTTTTTTTTTTTTTTTTTTTTCTTCAGTATGGGAGATTGAACCCAGAGGCATTCTACCTCCAAGCTACACCCCCAGTCCTATTTTTTATTCTTTAGTTTAAAACAGGGTCTCACTAAGTTGCAGAGAGCCTCACTAAGTAGCTGAGGCTGGTTACAAACCCATATCCTCCTGTCTCAGCTTCCCAAGTACTGGGATTACAAGTGTTTGCCACCACGCCTGCTCCTGGCCCTGTTTTTTATTCTTTATTTTTGAAACAGGGTCTCACTAAGTTGCAGAGAGCCTCACTAAGTAGCTGAGACTGGCTGAGAACCTGAAATCCACCTTTTTTTTTTTTTTTTGCAGTACTGGAGATTGAACTCAGGGGCGTTCTACTTTCGAGCTATACCCCCAGCCCTTTTTTTTTTTTTTTTTTTTTTTTTTGCGGTACTAGGGATTGAACTCAGGGGCATTCTACCTCCGAGCTACACCCCCAGCCCTATTTTTTTATTCTTTATTTTGAAACCGAGTCTCACTAAGTTGCGGAGTGCCTCACTAGGTAGCTGAGGCTGGCCGCGAACCCGGATCC
>PVLC010022992.1:0-26120 GCA_004027655.1 Graphiurus murinus | reverse complement strand
GGAGGAGGAGGAGGAGGAGGAGGAGGAGACCTAAACAAGCAAGACAACAGTTCCGGACTATGCCACCAAAAAGATACCTTTTGATCCCTTCCCTAGTCCACCCCACCCACAAACCAGCATTTGAAAGATCTGAGCTGTTAAATATCTTTATTAATAATATATCTTCCCATATTTTTATGAATCAAGAGCCAATTAATCACCTGCTGGGCAAGGTTTCTCATTAATATCGGATGCAGGGTTGCACCAGAAACTGACTCCGAACTACAGGATCCAGCCAAAGACCCAGGCTGGGTGTTTGAGTCGGCACATTTCCCCTAAGGTTCACACTGCAGAGAGCCTGGGGAGCCGAGTTGCCTCTTCTCAGAGCCCCTCAGAGCCCCTGATGCCTGCTGCGGAATCCTGAGCCGCCTGGGTGATTCAGCTCAGGGAGGGTCTGAGGAGGAGAGGCAAACAGTGGGTCCTACCATGTGCAAGTCCACACTTCCCCCTGGAGCCCCTCCTGCCTCTGCCCCCAGCTCACACTCCTCCGACCTCTGGAAAGCAGGGGCTGTTTTCAGGGTTCTCCATGACTCCCCTAGCGAGGAGTTCCCCGGGCTATCTCCAGACACACCATTTAACTCGTTCACCAATAGACGTTATTCAGCCTATGAACCAGCACTGAGCCTGTACAATCAGCCAACCGCAGGTCAAGCAGAACAAGGCTCAGCCAGAAAACACCAAGTCCACCCAGTCCAAGAAGCAGGGGCCCAAAACGGCCCCACAAAGCTCTGGGCCCAGACTCAGAAAAGGAAGAGCAGGCGAGACTATCACTCTCCTCCCACAGACAGAGGCTGCCAGTAGAAAGATGCTGCAGCTCCCCGGCCTGCTGAGCCCGCCTGGGCTGGGGGCATAAGGGCAAGGCCTGTTCCCTGAGTCCCTGCAAGGCCTAGTGGAAGAGGAAGGGCTGAGGGTTATGAAGAATGCCAGGGGGCTTTGATCAAGGTTCTAACAACTTCTAGTGGGGCTTGGAAAAGTGGAAGCAACCCTCTATCCATCAGCAGCTGAGTGGAAAAAGAAAATGTGGTATATCCATGCAGTGAAATATTATTTAGCCAGTAAAAGGTAGGAAAGTTTTATAGATGCTACAACATGGGTGGACTTCAAAAAGTGCTATGCTAAGGGAAGTGAGCCAGTCCCTGATGGGCAGATCCTGTGTGAGTCCATTCATATGACATACTTAGAACAGGCAAAGCCATAGGGACAGCAAGCAGAACAGAGGTCAGCAGAGGCTGGTGGGGGGTGAGGAGTCCATTTAACAGGGACAGACATTTTGCTGGGATGATGAAGTATTTGGGGTATAGATAATGGCAATAGTTATACAACACACACGTTATAAAGAAAAAGAAGGCACTGAGGAAGCAGCCATCACTTCTGTCTGGGGAGGGGACTGGGGGACTTGATGGGAAGGTGGTGTCCAGGTGAGCTGAGGCAGGGGCGGGCGAGCAGAGCTGGGGGTCCATCGTCCCTCCTGTTGCCAACTCTGATGCAGAGAGCTGGAAGGCGGTGGTGTAGGTGGGTGGGTGGGGTCTCTGAAGCTCACCTTCAGCTCAGTCACTCTGCTCTTCAACAACACTCTGTGGCTCCCTCTGCCTATCACCTATTCCAGACTCCTTGCTCTAGAACATTCTGTCTAGATCCCATCTGAAGCTCTTTCCAGGCTGAGCTCTACACAACACTGTGCTCAAGGGCAACCGAATCCCCAGTCTCCTGTCTGTAGAGCAAGCCCCTTGTCCTTCCTCCCCACCCACCTGTGTCTCCACCGCCGGCAGTTCCTTGAAACCAACCTCCCCGGAGCCTAGGGAGCAAACTGTCTCTCCTTTCTGTTTCTTGGATTTCCTACAGCGAAGAGGGAGTACGTCCCCTGAGTGAGAGCAGGCCCTCCGGTGTGTTCCAACCCTGGATCTGTCACCGACCAGCTGGGCAACCAGTTTACCCTCCATGCCTCAGTTCTCCCAACTGTAAAGTGGGGGTGATAATAGCCCTTCTGCACAAGACCATAGCAATTAACATGAAAAACCTCAGTGAAGCGCTTGGCACAGAAGTGCTCAACAGATGGTAATTATTATTATAACAATTACATATTGCCAAGGTCTTAAATTTAGTTAAAAAAAAAAATACTTGCATGTTAGCTCAAGCATTATTTAAATGCCTTGTTTAACTGGAAAATCAAACCCCCGTGCCGCTAATCTTTTTTTGCTCTTCTCTATTTTCTGAATGCTCAATATCCTAACAAAATTATTTGTATAGTTTCTGAAATGGCTCTTCAAAAATCCTCACCTCCCTAAAAATGATGTGCAACAGCCCTTCCTGCATGCCCACATCTCCCTGCAGAATCTTCTCCAAGCTGGTGAATCTCGTTTGCCTCCTACGGATCATGCGACGCTGTGGTGGGAGAGAGGAGGGGCGGCTTTCCCTGCCCTGAGCCCCTGTAAGACCACACCAGCAGGACCCCTGCACCCGCTGGGCGTTCTCCCGGGGGACCTCAAGCGCCATCCCCACCCCTGCTCGGCTCCCTTGGCTGTCCACCTGTGTCAAGGCCTGCCTGCTGCTGCACCAGCCAGAGACCGAGCCGGATCTGCAGCGTGGCCAGGGCTGCGTGCAGCAGTCACCCACGCTGGGCGCATGCACCTGGGCGCTCCAGCTTCTGGCTTCGGGAAGTCAGGCTGGGCTCCGGTGCCAGCCCAGTGGGACGCTGGCCTCTGACAGCAGGTGTGGATTTGACGATTGGAAAGCACTTGGAGAGTGCAGAGTGCTGTAATTGCCACCTTGTAATCCCCAACTTACTCTGTGTGCTGCTGCGGCTGCGGGAAGCGAACCCTTTGCTCCGAGGCTCTGGCCTACTTAGTGTGGCTCTCGCTCCGGAACCAGGCCAGACAGAAGCAGACAGCGGCTCTGCCCCCGAGGTCCCTGGCTAAGGCGCACCGAGCATGCTAGGGAGTGAGGCTTCTCAGAATGGAACCAGAGAAAGAGGACTTGATAATCCTGAGGTTTCTGTTCATTTGTTCGTTTGTTTTTTGTTTCGTTTTGTTGTTGTTTGCTTGGTACTGGCAATCAAACCCAGGGACCTTCTACCTCCATGCTACACCCCCAGCCCTTTTTATTTTGAAACAGGGTCTCGCTATGTTGCTAAGTTGGTGAGGCTAGCCTCGAACCTGCAATCCTCCTGCCTCTGCCTCCCAAGTACTAGGATTACAGGCATGCACCACCACACTGGGCTTGAGTCTGTACTTTTATAAACTCCCCCAAGACAACTCTTACACTCTAGCTTGGGTGCAGGTGGTTTAGAGGTAAGTGCATGGGCTTGGGGCTGAGGTGGATCCTTATAGGCCCATACGATGTTAACAGGAATTTCCTGAAAAATTAAATTTGTAGTTTCACAGTCAGATAAGTTTGGAAGATGCAACACCTTACACCTCCCCTGGGAGCTTTATAAGGCATGTGAGTGGAATAAAGAAGCTGAAAATTTCCCCCACGAAGGCCTCTGCCTGACCCAGCCCTTCCCCTAACCGGCTAAGCGAGGAAGCCCCTTTCTATCATTAGTGACAGGAGCATCCCACAGACTTGCTGTCTCCAAGGCCAGCTCATGAAAGTCCTTTCTGGGAAGAAGGAATTCTTCGAAGTGATGGACAGCATAGTCCGGGGGTCTGAGGGCAGTTCCGCAGGAAGGCGGCCCTGGCCCAGCGAGGGACCATTCCTCACACTGTCTTCAGAGTGGCTGGTTCAGTTCCCCGGCTAGGCTGCGGAGCTGGCGAGGTCACCTTCCTGCCTCGGGTAATTTCCCTTGGAGGCAAGACAGATCCATTTTTAACAGCTCTTCATTTCAGCGAGGATGCCCTCCTGCCTCTGATGGGGGCTGGGGCCGGACGGGAAGGGGAGCTTTGTTCTTCTGACCAGTGCTGACAGTTTAATTAAACCCAGCTTGAGACGGGGTCGTGGGGGTCAGGCATTCTTCAACAGGCCCGGCAGAATCTCACAGCCGCAGCTACAACCACCAGGGCCCTGTTAATGAGTTATCGTGGTCCTTCCAGCAGGGATATAAATAAGGGGAAATAAATGCCCCAGGCTGCCCTTAATCACCCACCCCGCCTCTTCCAGGCCCAGCAGAGACAGAAAGGTCGATCTTGTCCACACACATATTGGTTTCAAGGCTAAAGAGGAAGCCCAGAGGAGCTGTGTTTCTGAAGGGATGCAGCCAGCCGGCGGGGGGCTGCGGGACGGTGAGACCTGGGAGGACAGAGCTGACACTCACCTGCGCACGCCTACCTGGACCTGGCTCAAGGCTGGGGCTTGCTGCTTTAGAGAAGTCAGCTTCAAACCTGTCCCACTCTGGCCCCAGTCCTACCCCTGTGGTTGTGTCCATGAACACAGCGTCCTCACATCCTCCAGGGGTTGGCTGGCAGGCGACGGAGCTGACCCCAAACCCAGGTGACCTGCCACCAGCGTGTTACTGCCTCCTGCAGGAGACAGGGTGGGGGTGGGAGTGCAGCAGGTGAGGTACTGCCCCGCCCACTCCCACCTGCTGGGAGGTCCCCCAGGAGACAACTCTGTGAGAGCATTGAATATGACAGGCTGTCACCTCACCCCCCAGAGAGCAAGGCGCCCTTGTCTGTCTCACATGGCTGTCACTCCAGGTGTTCTCAGGGCCTGGTACGGAGCCTGCCCCAGAGGAGGCCCCGCCGCCCCTGGATGAATGGCAGGTGGGTGGGTAGCAGGTGGGTGGCGAGGGAGGGAGTGGGGTGAAAGGGCGGCCAGGAGATGGGGACATACTGGTACCTGTGTGGTGGGGGAGGGGAGGGGATTAGAAGAACAATGGGTGGGCAGGGGGGTGGGCAGGTGGGAGGAGGAGTGGGGAGATGGGCGAGGGGACTGATGGTGGCTTGGTAGATGGGGACATGGGAGGGCACGAGGGAAGCTGGCTGGATGGTAGGCAGATAGGTAAACAAGTGGCGGGGCGGACAGATAGGTAGATAGGTGGATGTGTGCAGGAAGTGGATGGGGGTGGGTTGAGGTTGAATGGAGCAGGGAGGGGTGGGTGATAGGTAAGGATGAACTTCAGGTTAAGATCTGGCTCAGTCCCTGAGGCACTTCGTCACAATCCCTCTGAGCTTGCATTTTTTTTTTTTTTCACATATAAAATGTAGGAAATGCTGACCCCACAGTGTTCCGCTAATGAAACCAGATCGCATTCGTAATTGTTCAGCAGGAGCCTGCCACAGAATAACCTTCCGTTCAGTCTAATCGTTACCGTAATAACTATAGTCCCTGAGACTTTTCACAGCAGCCCTGAGACCCAGAGGCAGGAAAGGATGGCGTGGGGCAGGCTCACTTCTGCAGCGGGCGAACTTCAAACGAGGAGGAGTTGGCCGCTCTCTAAAGGGGGCAGGCCTGAGCAGGAACTCCAGGCCCAACCACAACTGGAGCATCCCCCAAAAGTAGAGACTTCACCTGGAACTTCAGGGCACCAAGAAACTTCCAGGGGCAACATCCCTTCTGGCTCAGGTCAGCTCTCCTAGCTGCAAGTACAAAAAGCCCAGTCCCTTTGCTAACAATGACTCTCCTATGCCAAATTCCAGCCTTTGACCTCCAAAGTCCTTCTCTGGACAGTGGGCCAGCCTCCCTCCACAGCCTCCTCTGTGCACCTCTGCAGGGCCAGAATCCTGCAGTGGGGGGGAAGGTCCCCGCACAGTGAGGGATGACTCTGGCTTAGGGCACAGGTTGATCTCCACGGGGGTGGAGACACCAAGTGCCAGGGCTGGACTAATGCTCAAGTGTGTGGTTACTTTGGGGCTGGGAGGCTGCAAGTCGAGTTTGCCATTCTCCAGGGAAATTCCAGGGTGGACTCCCCTAACATTTCCTGAGCACCTCCCATGTGCCCCAGCGTTCACACCTATGTGAAGAGGGTTCTGCTTCTCTTCAACCCTCAACATAGCCATCCACAGACAAAATCGACTAACCCTGCCAGGCGTAGTAGTACATGCCTATAATCCCAGTACTTGGGAGGCTGAGACAGGAATATCACAGGTTGGAGGCCAGCCTCGGCAACTCAGCAAGACCCTCAGCTACTTAGTGAGACACTGTTTAAAAAAAAAGGACTAGGGGTGTAGCTCAGAGATAGACTACCCCTGCGTTCAATCCCCACTACCAAAAGAAAAAAAAAAAAAATCAACTGCCTGGCAGACCACACCACCTTCAGACTCTGCACCTGCACCTTCCCAATCACATTTGGTCTCGCTCAAGCTCATTTTCATGCTGATTTAGCAAAGCTTCTGCATGAAAAGTCCATAATTTGTTCCAGATGGGAAGGATTGGTTATAGATCCCTCCAAAGCAGAAAGAAGGTCAACAGGTGAGAGATGAGAATTGCCAGCCACTGCCTCCCCAGAATATATCCCACCCCTGCTCCTTGGGACCTGCAGATCCCTGCACCAGCCCATCCCACAAGCCCCAGCACAGCTCACTGGCCAGGGGTGGTCACCTGACCTAAGATGGGCCAATCAGATTCTTCCTCCCAGAAGCCTGGAGTTGAGACCCAAGACACTTCAGGGATCTGCACTAGACCACCCGGGGGACCTAGAGGAGTTTGGGAATGCCAGGTCAATAGAAGTGGGGTGGGTGAGGTGGGGTAAGGAATATCCACAAATACATATTTAAACGTTTGCTCCTCTACCCTTCCCTCTAACCACAAACACTCCATGAGCCCAGACACCGGGGACAGAGAACCAGATCAATAAGAGGTTTGCTCAGTCATTTCCCCCAGAAGGTGCCCTTTCAAGATGGCCCAGGCTGGAGGGGCACCCGGTACACTGCCTCCTTGGTGAACTCAAGACCTGGTTGGCAGGCAGGGCATGCTACATGAGAGTCCTCCCCAGAGTCCTCCTGGCTTGCGTACCTCACTTACAGAAGAGATTAGCAAGTGTTGAAAGGCTGGCGTTGTAGCTCAGTGGTGGCGTGCACGCTCGGCATGTGTGAGGCCCTGGGTTCAATCCCCAGAAAAGGGAGAAATGCAGAGGAAGGTAATATGTCCAAATATGTCTCTGCATGAGAAACATCTCCTGCCAAGAGTGAGGCCAGGCCAGGTATGGTGGTATGTGCCTGTAATCCTGGTGCTTAGGAGGCTGAGATAGGCCTCAGCAACTTAGTGAGACCTTGGTTCAAAATAAAATAGGGCTGGGAGTAGAATGCCCCTGGGTTCAATCTCCAGTACCACAAAAGAAAAAGAAAGGAGGGAAGCCAAGAAGAAGAGGTGTTAAGTATTAGGGAAAGTTCTGGCTCTGGGGCCCAGAAATGTTGCCCAAAGGGCCTGGATGAGAGCATCCAGTGTTTCTGGGGGCCACTGGCTCCCGGCCCTGGGGAGTACCATGGGCTGGTGTCACTGGACTCCTGCCCTTTTTGATGACTTCTCTGGATGGTTTTCCTGTGCCAGCCCCTGGTGATGGAATCTGATTCTTTAATAGGTGTTAAGGCACAGAAGTCCTTTGCATTATTCCTACTGAAATATGAAACCATGAAGGGCGCAGGGCTAAGAGACAGGGGACCTCATGCTGGCGGCCCTGAGGAAGTCGCTGTGCCTTGCCAACCTTGTCTCGACGCAGAAAAACTGGGAAACACTGCCTGCTTGGGCGCCTGGGTCTCAGGCATCAGGTGAGATATTGTGCACGGGAGCACCAGTTCCCCTGCAGGCTCCCCTACTTGCTCCTCCGGGTTATAAAGGACACAACACACACCCACTGCAGGCTCGGATGTTTTGGGTACACAATCTCACTTCAGCCTGCTGCTCACCTGCAGAGTACAGTAAGAAAAATAGGCTCAGAGAAGTTAAACCTCCAAAAGTCATACCTTAAAAAACCCAGGACCATCTGACCCTCAATTTTCTACTTCCCAGCTGACCTCCCACTCCACTAGGGACCAAGACACGGGCCAAGAAGGTGGCCAAGGTGGCCACACATGGTCACTGCTCTCAGGAGGCGGCCAGTGGTCCTGCAGGGAAGGCAGGATCGACATAGAATCTGGAGATTGGAAACCGCTGGGCTCATCGAGAGGTCTGGAAATCCTGGCAGAGGTGGAAGGAAGCAGCTGTGTGTCATCAGGAGAGCAGAGGTCACAGATCACAGGAGCCACAGTCAGCCCCTCAGCACCCAGGCAGCCCTGCCTCCTGGGCTACCGAATCACCTACGTCACCACATGCCTCTTTCCCCACCCAGGTGCAGACCTATAGCTCTGTGGGAGTAAAAGCAGCAGCCCCATCTCTCACACAGTGCCCTGTGGGCATGCAGAGGGTCTCAGACAATGGTTCTTAAGATAATCATGACAACAATTTGGGAAACTCAAAAACCTCCCAACACAAAGTTCAAAAATCTAATAACCCTCGGAAAAACTCACAAGAGGATATGGTTATTCTAAGTAGTTACAGACAGCCAAGTTATAAAACACACGTTATTAGAAAGCAATTTTAGGGCTCAAAGTTAAGGTTGTTTTGTTTTGTTTTGTTTGCAGGGCTAGGGGTCAAACCCAGAGCTTCACACATGCTAGGGTTATCCCTGACCTACATCCCCAGCCCAAGAAGAGTTTTCTAATATGCACATCTGACCAATAACAGAATTGACTGCCTGGGGAGGTGGTAAACTCCCCGTCCCTAGAGGTGGCCGAGAAAGACTCCAGGGCCATATGCTAAGGAGCTGCAGGGGGGATTCCTTCATAAAGCTTAAAGGTCCTGTCAACCCAAGATCCCACAAAATGAAATACATGGTAGAACAATCACAGATGCATCTGGAAAGTCACAGAGCCACAGAATTAACAACTATCCTTTAAACTTGAAAGAAATAGGTTGATGGCGAATGAAAATACAGCTTTACACCACGCTTTGTAAGCTTACAGACTGCATTACCCTAAAAGGAATGAGCTGAAACTAGAAATACGTTCAAGAAAGGCTGAATTGAATGAGTAAACATTCAACCCGAGGCAGGTCACCAGAGGCAGGGAGAGATGCCTAAGAATGGCCCCTGTGAAGGCTACGGCCCAGCCGGCATGCGTGCCCACTGCCAGACCACGCCTGACCCGCACGGTCAGCGGCAGCTCATGTAATTGGACAACCTGGGATGTTTTCGGGCACTTGCCATGGAGAAATGCCCCACACAGCCAGCACCTTCCTACAGAAAGCCTGGCCTTGGATGTCCTGAGCCGTTCCTGCCAGGTGAGGAGCAGGAAGTCCAGGCCCCACCAACCAAGGCAGTCACTCCTGCAGGGCGGGTAGAAGGTCAGAGCAAGTGTCACTCACAGTCTGGACAGAGCCTGGTTATTCTGGAACAGCAGTTCTGGCAATGTGTGCAGTTGATTCCGGTTCAGTCGTCTAAAAAAAAAAAAACAGAACAGAAGAGTTGGAAGTCAGCTAGATGCCTAGGAAATCCAAAGGACTCTCAGAAAGCACTGGATGCACAGTCACAAGGACCTGAATTCAACTCCCAGCAGGGTCAGTGTGTAATCCCAGGGAAATCGCTTTCTCTGGGCCACAGTGTCACGTATAAAGTAGGAATCCCACCACCCAGCAGTTGGAGGACAGCAGCAACCCTCTGTGAAAGCCCCTCACCAAGTCAGCAGCTGCACAGCTTTGCTTCCATGATTCTTCCCCATACCCATCCACATCACCCCCTATGTCCGAAAGAGCCTTGTTATCAGCAAGGTGCTGATTCCAGTACCATGTCAGCTTGGGGGATGGATCCCAGGTTAGCTATGGAACACGAGCTATGCTTCAATGGGGTAGGAACAGCCAAGCAGTCCTGATTCGCAATTGCTTCCATCCACATTTGGCTAAGTGATGGCTTAATGTTATTTTATTTTTTGCATTGGGTCCTTTTTCAAAATGAAAATAACTTAAAATTTTAACTATTAATGAAAATGCATGAGCCAGGCATGGTGGCGCACACTTGTAATCCCAGCATTTGGGAGGCTGAGACCAGAGGATTGGGGTTCGCGGCCAGCCTCAGCTACCTAGTGAGGCACTCCGCAACTTAATGAGACCTGGTTTCAAAATAAAGAATTAAAAAAAATAGGACTGGGGGTATAGCTCAGAGGTAGAATGTCCCTGGGTTCAATCCCCTGTACCACAAAAAAAAAAAAAAAAAAAAAAGAAAATGCATGCTTTTAAAAAAAATCCCAAATAATAGGAGAAAAGTATTCAACCACCTGCATTTAACCAACCTGCACATCTTTCCATGCCAAACAATATGTTTCAATGCTGATGACCTAACCCAGGCCTCATACATGCTACACAAGTGCTCTACCACGGAGCTACACCTTCATCCCTCCTATTTTTAATGACCGAGTAGTATGTCCATAACTTTAATTCTCCCAAGGGTGGACAGAGACTTTTTAAATTTTTTTTTTTTTGGTACTGGGGCCCAAAGTAGAATCTCAGAGGCATTCTACTTCCAAGCTATACCCCCAGCCCTTTATATTTTTTATTTTGAAACAGGGTCTTGCTAGGTTGCTGATGGTCTCACTGAGTTGCTGAGACTGATCTTGAACCTGTGATCATTCTGTCTCAAGCCTCCAGGTACTGGGATTACAGGCATGCACCACCACACCCGGCTTGCAACTAATTCTTTGACACCAGAGTCTAAGATGTAGCAAAAGATACGACTCCATTTTGAAAAACTACAACAGGCAATATTCTTTAGCCTCTACTACACAGCAGCTCAGCACATCCAGGGAACACCAGGCTTAGAAACCTGATCCATCGACAGCCACCTGGGCTCCACCTGGAGTGGCAGGAGCTGCACCTTGGGGCACTCCCCAACACAGAGCCCCCGGGACTAGTGTTACTGGTGTGCATACGGAGCTTGGAGAAACACTGATATACAAGCACCCCTGCCAGCAAGCCACAGCTTAGTCTGACCGACACACAAAGATCACTTTCAGTGGTTCTTTGACAGTCTATGATAAATCAACTCAGCAAAAACCTCCTTCTAGAGGGAGAGGGGAAACTTAATTCCATGCAGCCAGCATTAACTCGTCTGTGGTTACCTGCTAGAAGGTCACCCTTCATCTGACATGTGAGAACCATCATTGCAACCACACTGGGGACGGCCATGTTCCAGCATGGTACAGACAATTAGATGTGCAGCTTTAGGAGACCAGCTGGAAGAAATTTACTTTAAAGGGCAGGTTCCTAAGGAAACACATCATTGCCTTGAGGGGGGAAACGGGACCCCCGATATAATCCTTAAAGCAACAGGAGTAGACATCAGATCGCTCCGAGTACCTTAACCCCAGCCCAATAAATTAATCCTGTATTTACACTGCCTGATAATCATTGGGTTTTGTTTTATTTTGTTTTCCCCCAAGACTTTCTCGTTTTCCTGGCTTCAATTTCTGAAAAGCATTTAGGAGGAAAAGGAATTCAATGCCTAGTTTAAAGTGGAAAAGCAAAGCAGAGGCTGGCATGGGGAGGGACATGCAGGTAACTCAGAATAAAAACAGCCGTAGTGGCTGCCAGTCATTATTAGCCTTTACTGTGTGCTGGGCACAAGGATAAATGTTTTATAGGCAATACCTCATCATCGGAGGAGAAGCAGGGTGGAAAGTTAGGCTTCCTTCTCTCAGATACATCAACAATGCCTTCCATTCACTCACACACATTCCTTCTTGGAACAACCCCACCCGGAAGGTTTTACTGCCACCATCTTGCTACATAACTTGGCTCTTAGTAGGTGCCCAGGATTTGTCTGTTGACTTTGTTGGGTTGTCACTCTTTAACAAGTAAAGGAATTGGGATGCCAGGAGAGAGGAGTAAGATGCCCAAGCCATCACTGAGTGGTAGAGGTGGAAGCTCGCCATCCCAGCTGACTTCCACTCGGCCAGCCCCTGGGGAGCTGAGCACGCTCCATGCCTCCCAGCTGCAGGCTGGTGTGGGTACCCCATCTGTCCTGCCAACAGAGACTCACGCTTCTGGGTCTACGCTCAGGTTTTGTAACTGCTTATGAGAACCTGTTATGTCTGTCTTTGAATTTGTTTATGCCACAGGTACTTTATACAATTTAATCAATTTCACTCATAAATGAATTAAATACTAGAGGGAAAAAGAAAGTCATCTCTGTGAAAACTAAGTCAAATGCTTTGGAAGGATTCAACAAAACGGAAAGCTGCTAATTAAAGGGCTGTTGAATTAAATAAAAGACTTAATTCTCCACCAAGATCGCTTCCAAGAATCTTTAAAAAAAAATCTCACTGCACCTTCAAGAAAGCAAAACAAACATTATAAGAGGTGTATAGGAGCCGGGCGTGGTGGCACACGCTTGTAATCCCAGCATTCGGGAGGCTGAGACCGGAGGATCCGGGTTCACGGCCAGCCTCAGCTACCTAATGAGGCTCTCCACAACTTAGCGAGACCCAGTTTCAAAATAAAGAATAAAAAATAGGGCTGGGGGTGTAGCTCGGAAGTAGAATGCCCCTGAGTTCAATCCCCAGTACTGCAAAAAAAAAAAAAAAAAGAGGTGTATAGGTGCAATTTAGGGAAAGAAGACAATAGGAGCCCCAACCAGTGTCAAATGCTAAAAACAGAGTCTTAGCAGGAAAAAAAAAAAAAAAAAGGCTGGGGAAGGGGTTAGTAAATGCACATTTACGTGTTTTAGCTGAAAATGAAATGTTTACATCGGTAGGGCTTTTCATGACCCCCCACTTCAACCAACTCTGACGGCTGAGTGATCACTGCTGGTGTCCAACCAGTCAGACAGGCGGCTGCGGAGCTGACCACTCACGAAGGCGTGGGCAGCACGCACCAGACACCTCCAGGGATGGAATAACAGTCTGCTGTGAAGTTGCTGGCGACCCACCCCCAAAGAGAGGAACGGGACAGAGTCTGCGGTGACAAGCGGTGACCCGGGTGGCAGGAGCGAGCACAGCAGGGCCACACCTGGTGACCCACCACCACCCTTCCTCCTTCTTTAGGGCACAACAGCACCAGGGTTGGGGTCGAAATGGGTTAGGTGCAAAGCAGCCCCTCATGGCCAGGTCACCAATACATATGTTGTTCTAAGCCTTGGCAAGAAAGGAAACACGGGCTGAACATCTGGTCTAACTGTGAGCTCCCTTTCACTCAGTTTCTGGCTGCGACAAGGAATACAAAACGAAAGATTGCCTTGATTTTCTCCCAGGTCACAAGATGGCCGGGACACAACCACATTCTGTGTTTAATACGTTATTTTCTTTGATATAAAAGTGAAAGGTGAGGCATTGGGTCCTGGTCATTAAGAGCTCAGGCTTTGAGGCGAAATGACGCAGGTTCTCACCCCCTTCTCTGTACTAGTACAGGCAAGTGACTTACCCTCAACCTCTCTCTGATCCTCATCTGTGAAACACCTCTTGCTGCAGTGCTATTTCAGGATTCAATGAGATATTACAAAGAATTTACCTTGGCACCTGGCACAGAGTAAGGCCCTCAGTGGGAACTATAATTACTATTATTAATTTGTCATAAGAAAATCCATAAGAAAAAAAGGGTACAAAGAATGTAATGAAAGTTACCTGTTATCCTATCGCTCCAGCTAATTGAGAGCTGATGGTCTCAATTGCTTTCTTCCTATATTATGTTTGCATATAAATCGATTTAATTTACACAAATGTCACTTCCTAATTTCCTACTTTGTATCTTAACATTCCCATGGTCTTAACTGTCCTTCAAAAAAAAAAAAAATGTGATTTTATAACCTGTTTCCACTAGAATGGCTGTTGACAATTTTCTGGTATTTAAGTAATGTGCAATGAATATCCTTATTTTTTAACCATTCCTCTAATTGTTTTCTTAAAATAAAATGGACTTTCTAGTCCAAAAAGCATGAACTTTGGGACTGTTGACACCTATGGCCAAACTGCTGTGCAGAAGGTGGACGGGTGACCACCCTGAATGTGTGTGCCCATCCCCAGAGTCCAGCAGTGAGAACCCTATTCTATTTCATTGTCACCAATCTGAAATGCAAAACTTGATCAAAACCCATTTTCAAACTTGAAAGCTCTGTTAACGAAAACTCCACGCAAACCAAAACCTGCTTTCACCTTCCCCTTTCTGTGCTGTGTCCCTGAGCACCTAAGGCATTGATCCTGGGGCTTCCCCCACAGTCCCCTCAGGACACCAAGGGCCTCCTTTCATAACATGCAAATCAGGCCGGGGTGTAGCTCAGCGGTAGAGCTCCTGCTTAGCATGCTCAATGCCCTGGGTTGGATCCCTAAGGCCACATACACACAAAAACAAAAACTCCCAAAACACACAAGTTAATGAGCAGTGGTTATGCCTTCGGATGGGATGATAGCAAGGAATTTCACTTGTGTGCATATTTTGGGGGGCAGACAACAGAGCCAGGCGGGGCTGCACTGTGTAGATTTCTCTCTGCCACCACCTCACCCTGCCCTACACTTTCACAGCTGCGGCTGCTCCCGGCTGCACCCTGAGGCAGAGGCGGGCGGGGTGGGGTCCCTGAGTGCCCTCATTCACTCCCATCAACAGCACAGATACCCTCTCAGCGCCAAACCCAGCACCCGCCTGCACCTGGGCCCCCTGAAACTCACAGCCGCTCCAGCTCCTTCATGTCATCAAAAGCTCCGCGCTCCACTGCTCCGATCTGGTTCTCCATCAGCTGCCTGGGGAAGCAGAGAGACGGGACAGCTTCAGGGCGTTGGACAAGGACTCCTGGAAACAGCTGGCGTGAGGGAGGAGCCAAGGCAAATCCTGCCAGGGCAACGCTGGCACGGGAGTGAGACGGGAGCCGTGCCCAGGCCTCACGCAGGCTTACATCCTAGCCCGGTGGACACGTTCCCTGGTTGCCTCGCAGCTTTGCAAATTCCCTGCCACAGGCCCTCAGCAAACCCACCCCCACCCTGTGCAGACCCCTCTGAAGCCACCTGCCTCAGTGCCGGGTCACTGGTGCACATCCCTCCTTTGGCTCAGAGGGCACGTGTCCAGGGAACATCGGCCAATATAAGGGAGGGGAGAGGTGCCAACTGGGCAGAGCCCACACATGCAGCAAACCCGCAGAGGTGGCACCCCCACTCCGCCTGGCCCCATCTGCTGAAGGAAAGAGTGGGTACCCGAGCCAGCTGAGCCACCTGGCCCTGTGGGACTCTGTGTCCCACTCTTGCTGCCAGCAGGTCCTGGAGCCTGAGTGTCCGGCTGCTGGGAAGGTGTTTTCCACCATGGATGGATTGTCGAGTGACAATATTTGTGATACTGAACTGTTTTTCTTCTGCATTTTCTAGGCCTCAGACAGGTTTAGGGCAAGGCAAGGGGCAGAAGCTGCCACCAGACACTTTTCTTTCTCTGCTGGAAGCCTAAGGGGAAGGGAAGGCAGTACCAAAAGAGAGGAGGGGTTCACCCAGACTCCAGAGGGTAGAGGTCGAGGTCTGACCTCAGACAGGATTGGTCGCACGGTCCCCAGATCCTCCAAAGAGTCTCAGAACCACAGAGTGAGCAGTTCTGAAAGAACTGCAGCCCCAGGTCTCTTGCACAAGCTGGGAAGTAGGGGTGAGAAACCCTGTGGAAGTCTGATGCTGGGTTTCTTGTCAGCTGGGGGGGGGGGGGCGGGACAGAGGCTCAGAGTCAAAACAGAACTCTAAAGAAAACAAAGAAATGCAATTCTTCCTGTACACCTGAGCTTGGGCTGTTCCTAGGACAGAATGGGTGCGTGCTGGGGCTACCTCTGCACCCTGAGGTCAGCAGAGCAGGAGGAGGAGAAGGGGTGAAGTCACCCTTGCCCAAGCTGAAGAGGCAGGTGCCATGGTGGAGGGCGTTGCTGGTGACTTGCCAAGGCCAACAGGATCGCACCTGCCACCCCCGATATCTGCTGCTCTCGGTCACATCTGTCCTCCACTGCCGCCACTTACCGTCTTCCAGATTGGGGCTGGGGCTTTACTGGGGAGTCCTTCTGAGGCCCCGAGGCAAGACCTCTGGACACTGTTAGGGAGTGAACCGCTGGCCCCGCTATTCTTACGCTGAAGCCCGCAGTGACTTCAGTGTGGAGGCAGGGCTTCCCGGGCAGGAGATGTGAGGCCGGGAGGTGGGCCGATTCTTCCAAGAAGGGGAGGAGGCACCACAGGCCTCTTCACACACACAGGGAAAGGCCACGGGAGGACACAGTGAGAAGGCTGTGGCCATCAGCTAGAGCTGACCAACTCAGACACCTAAAGATTCTTCAGGGCCACCTGACCCTAGTCCCCAGGAGACAGCCAGCGGATGAGGCTGCCAGTCTGCCCAGCCAGGTCCTTCGCCAGACACCCAATTCTGTCAGCCATGAGGGAGGCAGTAGCCGCTGTGGGTCAGGAGTGAAGGGCCTGGACTGGCCTACCACCCTTCGGCCGCTATCCAGAGCTCTTCCTAGGCCCCGGCAGCCACTGCCAGGGTGGGAGCAGGAGGGAGGTCATGAGGGAAATGGCGCCCCATACTCACAGCACCCGAAGCTGCTTCAGCCCTGCGAAGTCATTCTTATGGATCCGAGTGATGTTGTTGCCATTGAGCTCCCTGGTGGAGAAAGGGAAAAAAGGAAGAGGTGAGAGGGCCAGGGCAGGTGCCCACGCTGGGGACTCAGCTCCCTCTCCACCCAGCCGTAGCAGACACCAATGGGGCTTAACAAGCTGCGGCCTCTGCAGTAGAGGTCACACCAGCAGGAATGACAGGGCATGCTATTGCTGCAGAAACAGAATTCATGGCTTCTGCCCCAAAGAGCTCAGTCTAGTTGGAGAGAGAAGAAGTTCACGTGGGAAAGAATTTAGGAAGGAGCCGATGACAGGGGCGATTCAGACGCGACCTTCGCTAAGTCTGTTTCTTCCCCTATAAACTGGGGATAACAACTGTGTCCACTTTATAGAGTTTGCAGGAGCATAGGCAGGTAACGAGCACTGCCTGCGTTTGCAAAGGGCCCCTTGGGGACACCATGATGTCATCATCAAGTGGCACCGGCTCCTGCGAGCAGAAGGCAAGGTGGGTCGTGCAGTTTAAGGGGACTGAGGAAACAGGACTCAAGCTGAAGACCAAAAGACAAAGAAGACCTGTCCGGTACGAGGGCTGAAGCAAGTGCTTCCGGGAGGACCACTCTGAGTCAGCGCTGAGTACCTCAGGGGAGGGAGCGGCAAGCTGAGGGTTAGCAGTGGTGGGGAGCCAGATGAGGGAGGTGGGTCCTTATCACAGAGGCCTGAGAGAGCAAGCAGAGGAGGAGCAGGGGCCAGCGAAGGCTCAGGACAGGAGGCCTGCAAGGCTAGCAGGAGGCCGAGCCCACCATCCCGGCTCACGGATGCTGCCTGCGGCTCCTCCTCTAATACCCCCACCCCCAGCCATCTGGCCCTTGCTCCCTTCCAAGGCCACATCTACTTCTCCCTTGACCCTCCAGATCATCCCTGGGCACCTAGGACATGAGCCCCACCCAGAGGCCGTACGGCCCCACCTCTACCCAGGTTCCCAGAGAAACTCACTGGGCCTCCCGGGCTACTCCCCTTCCCAAGAAGTCTGCTGGGCCTGGGAGAAGCAGGCCTCTCCAATGGGGAGGGGCTCCACATCCCAGAAAGTTCTTCCCCTGAGCCACACACAGCAGCACCCACTCAGACCTAGCTCCATCCCCAACTGTCCCCTTCAGCATGGAATCTGTCCCCACGCGGCTCCCACCCACAGCCATGCCGCCTCCTCCTTCTCGTCACTGTCACAGTCACCCGCATGCTTTGCATCAAGCTAAATGCCCTACCCCAACACACACATGCACACACATGCACGCCAGGTTCACCTGCACCTCAGTCTTCTCACTTAACCAACTTCAGCCACAAGTTCCAGGCATAGCTATGAGCCCAACCCAAGTCCAAGCTGCTTTGAAAACAAGCCCCCTGTCCCGGACATTGGAGGTGTGTTTGGTCTAGAGTTGCTTCCACTAAGGACAACCACACACGGTGCTCACTTTCACGTGCTCTGGAAACATACATCCTTACACAAGGCTGGAAAGTAGTCATTGTGCCTGAGGCAGGATGAAAGACATAAGCATAAGTAGAAAGGAGATACAAGCAGCCATGATCTGAAAGTCCAGATTTAAAGTCTACCTTCTCATGGACTAAATGTCCAGGTTGAAAGTTCACTGTCACATACTCTGATCACAAACAACACTATTAAATCAATGATTAGACCTATCCACAGGACCATAAATCACTTCTTTCCTGACCTGGACCTAAAAGCAAAAACAGGTCCTGGAATGCCTTTGCTCAACAAGTAGATATTTCCGTGATTAATATTTTTAGGATCTGATTACTCTATGCCATACTCTTGATCAAACCCTCAGTGTTACACCGATGTAATACTGGTCCGGTTCACAAAGCAGAACCATGAAACCCCCGATGGAGAAATGATTTGAGATTTTTTCATCAGAAACAAAGAAGGAAATAAAGTAAGCCCTGGTAGGTAATAAGTAATATACCCAGCCTCCAACACGAAGGAGAACTAAAAATACCCTCTGAGATCATGTCTCTATGCTATAGATTTTCCATATATAAATATGTCTAGCTGAGATGTAGCTGGCATGTTCCTCTCCAACACCCCACCCTACTCTGTCTCTGAGTGTGTGTCTCCTTCTTTCTCACAGTAAAATCAGTCTGTGGTAGAAAGGAGACACGCTGGACAAAACACGTGTGGCCATGATCTAAAGGCCCAGATCTAAAGCCTACCTTCTTGAGGATTAAATGTCCAGGTTGGAAAGTTTACTGTCACACACTTTGATCACAAATGGCACTATTAAATCACTTTAATGGTGATTAAGTCATTACCTCACTTTAACCCCTCTTTAAATTTCCTTCTGCGATGACATCAAGGACCCTCACAGCCAGAGTTGAAGTCTACCTCTCTTTGCTCCTCGGGACCCCTGTCCCAGTGACCTGCCCATCTTACCAAGGAGGAAAGAGCAGCTCTAAGAGGCTCGGTGCCTTCCTGAGGTCACCAGCTGCTAGATGACAGAAACCACAGCCACTGACCCGCAGGCCCAGGCTCTCAGTCCAAGCTGACAAAGCAGTCATTTTCTCAATTCATCACCCTCTGTCCTTGCCCTGGTCCTGGCACCTGATCCTTAGGAGCAGCTGAAAAAACTCATCCCTTGCTCCTCACCTACTTTCTACCAGGATCTGAGAGGGGTTCGTTGCCTCTCCAAGTTGGCACAGCCTTCCACAAGCACCCAGACTGAGCCGCTTCCCAGCCAGAAAGGCCGTGAGGATTCCTTCCCCATGTGCCTCTGGCTCTTTCCAGCGGAAAGATCTTTTCTTACTGAGCTCAATATTCTTCCCCAGAACATACACCAATCTGCTCCTTCTGCAACAGAGCCATTCTTCCAATGTTGGGAGAATGTCATCATAAGCCCTGTAAAACTGGCTCCTGTCCCAAGCAGGGTGGGGTCCCTTTGGGTCATCCTCCTGAGACTGTCATCCCCAGACCACAAGGCATTTTTTGGTTGTTTAATTTTTCTGATTGTGAAAGCATTTCAGCAATATATTGTAAGGGCAAAAATGTTAACTCCAATGGACAGCAACAGAGCATTGCTTAGTGGAATTCAGCACATCTATGAAACCAAATGTGCAGCCATTGAAAATGCTACAGATCTGGTTCCATTGGCCAGGAAAGCTGTCCATCACACAGAATGTGGAAATGGGTCACAAGACAACCTGTATCCTATGAGCCCCTTGTACACACACACACACACACACACACACACACACACACACGTATTGATACTGGTACGTACATACACAGGATGAACTAGAGTCTGTGTGCCACTGCTAAGTGACCGTTTGGAGGAAGGGACAGGCTAGTGAGACATGAGGTGACTTTAGTTTCTTTATATACTTTTTCTGTATTGTAATTTTTTCAAAGTCATCTGTAGCTGGGTGTGGTAGTGCACACTTGTAATACCAGCATTTGGGAGGCTGAGACAGGAGGATTCGGGTTCGAGGCCAGCCTCAGCTACCTAGTGAGGCACTCCACAACTTAGCGAGACCCGGTTTCAAAATAAAGAATAAAAAATAGGGCTGGGGGTGTAGCTCGGAGGTAGAATGCCTCTGAGTTCAATCCCCAGTACCGCAAAAAAAAAAAAAAAGTCATATGTATTTTATAAGCCAATATAATATCCAACTTTTTCCATTTTAAAATAAGAGTAGCATATGCACACTCTTGAAGTTTTTTCAACTTCCTGAATAAAGGGGAAAAAACGAAAATTACACATAATCCCATCACTAAGAATAAGCCCCATTAACATTCTGGAATATTTTACTCTCAAGTCTGCTTCCTTAGGATACAATTTTTATAGAGTTGAGATAATTCAATGAGAATTTACTGAAGACTTCCCAGTCTTGTGCAAGGTTCAGAAGATAAGAAGATGAACGAGACATAAGTATTGGCCACTTCCACAGCTTTATGCCCTATTTTCCCCTTAATGTTTCAGCCAGTCAAAAGTTTCCCTTCATTTGAGTATATCAAGCTCCTGGACCTGATCACCTGGATTGCTTTGATATTTTTTCACTTACAAACAATACTGCATGAAGTTTGGTGGGCATTTGGAAGGAATACAATCCTAGGAAAGGAACTGCACAAAGTGCGTGAAAATATCTGACAAATTTTATAATAATTCATTCATTCTGTCTCATGACAACTATGGTTTACAAGTTGATTGGGATAATTATTCCTATTTTGCAGATGGAAAAACAGAGGCAAATACATATACCAAGATTTGTCTGAACAGGACAGGGCCCAACATGGAACTCAGGAATCACTGAGAATGGGATTCCCACTAAGGCAGGGCAAGAGTGGACAGGCCCCCAGGAGCTTCTGATGATGACGCCTGGCAGCCAGAGGCCTCCTCTCCCTCTCTCACCAGCCCCACCGGGAGACAGGAGAGGGTGGGACACATTCCTTAGCCCAAGCCCTCCTCACTTCCCACCCGCCTCTCCACCCCCACTCGAGAAGAGACCTGGACAGGCAGGGAAAGGGGACAATGAGGCAGACAGCAAAGCAAATACAGACGCTCTCCCAGAAGGCCCTGCTGGCAGTTTCCAGACACAACTGTAAATGGAGTGGAGGCCGGAGCTCACTGGCCTTCCAGGTCAGCCCTGCTCTCTATGCCAGAGCTAAGCGGCTCCTCCAGGGGAGGGGTTCCCACGTCTGAGTGCTGCTGCAGATGAAAGCATTTCACCCTGAGGCTGAGGTAGCCCGGCTCTCCCCTCAGGAGGGAGGCCACCAGGATGCAGTTCCCAACCTGAGCCAACTGCTTTCTCTCAGCACTCAGCAGAGACTGCTGAAATAAGGCAACAAGCCCATTGTTCTGCAGCTCCGACTCCTCCAACTAGTGGTCCTTGAGTGTTGCCATGGAGATGTGCCTCCCCAGCAAGTTGCCCAGGGAGGCTGGAAGATGGGACCCCAGACCATTGCAGCCAGAGCAGCAGGCAGGAGGGGCCCATGGGGGCAGTTCCCAGCCTCATGTTTCAAAAGAACCCAGGATGCAGAGCTAACCTAGGCTCCCCGAGGTTTTGCCACCAGAGCCCACCCCATCCCTTCTTACTGGACAACTCCTAGGTGCAGGCAGACTCTGGGCCTGGCTGCAAACACACTCACCTCCTGATACCCTCACAGCATCCTAGGAGGGAGTCACACTTGCCCAGTGCCACACAGCAAATAAATGGTGGGGCAAGGACCAAACCCAGGCCAGTGCAATTCCATGTTCTTTCCCTACACCATGACACCTCAGGTTTCTGGACGCTCCCCCTGCCCTGTCATCCTGTGCCCTCATCTCAGGTGGTCATATCTTGGACAGGGCTAGAGAGTCACTTGGGTGCTTTGGCTAGGAAACCCTTGCTCAGGAGCCCTGTAGTGAGACCACACACTGTGCCTGAGGGACATCAGAGAACTCCCTGCCAGGCTGAGCTGAATGTGTTCTTAGGGGCTAAGAGCTTGGGCTCTAAAGCAATTCCTGCTCCAGTATCACGCCACCTATGTGGCCGGGGGCATGTACCTTAACTTCTCTGTGCCTCAGCATCCCCATTTGTAAGATGAAGATGATGGTAGTGCCTACCTCTCAGAGATGTGGTGAGGTTAAATGACTTTCTTTTTTTTTTTTTTTTTTTTTTTTTTTACTGGGGGTTGAACCCAGGGGCATCCTACCTTTGAACTACACCCCTGCCCTTTAAAAAAAAAATTTTTTTTTTTTTTAATAGAATGTCACTAGGTTGCTGGGAGTGTCATGCTACTGGGGCTATCATTGAACCTGAGATCCTCCTGTCTCAGCCTCCCAAGGTGTGTGCCACCATGCCCAGCTAAAATGACTTCATATTTGTACATATTTCTAAAACACCAAGAACAATGCCTGGTACATAATTAGTACTCTCTGTATCAGTGTTGCCTACTGTGGTTATCGTTGTTGTTTTCCTCAAGGACCACAGCTCCCCCAGGAGGTGGTGCCCTCAGGCTCAGCTCAGAATGGTGCTGGACTGGCAGGGCCAGGCTGAGCAGGAAGAGCTGGCTACCCACATCCCGCAGACCCCAAGATGCTAAAGACTAAGGCAGACACCCTAAAATGATTCTCTTTCTTCACAAGTGCTGAGTTCACCACCCCGCCCCCCCCGCCTTCTCCCCAAGGAGGAAGCACACCCCATGGCAAATGGCCCTGATTTCCGTCAGTTCCTGTGGGGCCCTAGCCTGAAAGGAAAACCTCAGTGACAAAAAACCCTCTAAAGCAAATCACCAAGGAAAAAACCAAAGCACACACGGATTTCTTGACTCCTCTCAGGAAGCAAGAGTTTGATCACAGCATCTGAGTGTGTGTGATAAACCAAAACAGACCCTCGGATCTCCCAGGGCTGTAGGAATAAACAGCTCAGGCCTTTTGTGGGTGATCTGGGGGTTCCCTGCACCTCCTTCACAAGCACGCCTCACCCCAGAGCTCCAGCCGATCCAGGTCCCTCAGGGACAGAGCATTCCCAAGCCTGCGGTGCTGAGGGGGAAGCTACACTGCCCTCTAAAAACAACACCTGCCTGTCTCCCAAAAACAAACAGACCTGCTCTAACTGTGAAGGAGACCGGCCTCCTGGGCTGCGGGACTGCACACCTCTGCTCTTTCCTTCAAAATCTTAACCTGGCTGATTCTGAGCTGAGTGCAGAGAGCTGAGGGAAGGAAGAATTGTCCTCCCCGGCCACTGCCCAGGCTGCAGGCCCAGGGTCCATAGGGCCCGCACCCCATCCCAGGCAGGCCCAGCCAGCCTGCTGATACCCACCCCAGGCCTCCCCGCTCACACCACGGGCCCTGCTGAGCTGACAATGGGCTCCCCACGCTCACCCTGGCGCCCCTCCAACCTGCTCTCCAAGTCACAGCTGGAGCAGTGTTTACATGCTGCAAATCTGATCGTGTCCCTTCCCCACTTAAACCCTTCAATGAATCCCCGTTGTTCTTGGAACCAAGACAAACTTCTCCTTACCCTGAGCTACAAGTTCCTCGTGGCCTGCCCTGTCCCCACCCAACTGGCCCAAACTACCCCCACCCTTCTTCCTGACTCCACCACCTGTGGCAGGGCCCTTGAACCCGCCATCCTTCTGCCTGGGGTGCCCCTTGCTCACCCTCCATTCCTACTAACCCATTCCTACTTGGAAACCTTCCTATCACAAGCCCACATAACACTCCACCCCTCTGCTTGGTAGCCCAGACCAGGGGTTTGAAGGAGTCCTAGCTGATGTCTCAGCCCCCACCCAGACCAGAGGCTCCCTGAGGACACAGGCCATGCAGGGTTTTCCTCACCTGTCTCCTCAGGGCCTGACACAGCACATACTGTGTAGTAGATGTTTTGATAAGGATTCCTTAAGTGCAGGAATGGATTTGCACTAAATTGACATATTTCAGATAGAATCAGATTAAGTGGATTTTCCACGTGTCCCTACTCCCCCACTCCAAGAAAAAAGAAAGAAAGAAAGAACAACAACAAAAAAACACTTAATAAGTGCTCTCCCCAGATGGATATCACCCAATAAAAGCCCCATACACAAGGACGCTTTTCCTTCTCACCGCACCCTCCTCTCTTCCAGGCCCTTCCCTTCTAAATGAGCCCAATATGAGCAAGAAGCTGGGCCATTCCGGACACCTTCAAAAGGAAGAAAGTCTTCCTCCCACTCAGGGCCTTCAGGAGGAGCAGGAGCAGCGGAAAGGGCCGGCACTGTCTCCATGGCCTCGTCACCACTAGCTACATGCAGTCCTCACGACAGCCCTCAGAAGTGGTGGCACTGCATGTGACAGATGAGGAAACAGAGGCTCCCGGTTAAGAGGCAGTGCTAGGAAGCCAACCCAGGGGCTCTGTGCTGAGAACAAAAGCCCAGGCCTTAGCCCAGCTCAGGGGCACACGCCTGTAACCCCAATGCTTGGGAGGCTGAGACAGGAGGATCGCAGGTTCAAGACAGCCTCTGCAAGGAGACTTGGCAACCTAGCAAAAACTCTGCTTCAAAACTAAATAAATAAATAAAAAAGGACTGGAGACAGAGGTAGAATGCCCCTGAGTTTAATCTCCAACACCAAAAAAAAAAAAAAAAAAGAGTTTAGGCCATGGCATCACAGGCCTGTGCTCCAGCCCAGCTCCACCCTGTACATTCTGTGACCTTGGAGACAAACTCATGTTGAAATTTAATCTCCATTATGAGATAGTAAAAGGTGAGACCAGGAGAGACCTAAGAGGTGATTTAGACTCCACCTTCATGAATGGTTTAATCCATTCATGCAATTAGGGTTATATCCAGAGTGGGTCTGCTGTAAGAGCCAGCAGGGCCAGGTCTCTTGCCCTCTGATGCCCTGTGATGCCTTGCACCAGCTCGGAACTCTGGTAGGCATAACTGTCCAAGAGCAGAGGCCTCTGGCCAGCCTGCCCTAGCCCTTGAGGTAAAAGATTGACTTTTCCTCTATCACAGGAAAACACCAGGCCCTCACTCCAGGGCTCCAGCTGGGCTCCTCCAGCCCCTTCAACTGACCAGGCTGCCCCCTGAGCCCAGGACAGCCCAGAGTTGCCCTCCCCCCTCACCTGCCTGCCAACACAGGCACCCAGGCACATCCTCTATCCAGCAGGCCTCCATTTAAACGTCCAGCTCTCTAAACCTGCCTCCCCATAGGCCCATTAGCTCCTCAAGAGCCGGGGTAACAATTTGGAGCTATGTTCCCACAGGTTCTTTTGTGAAAGGCCACCCTCCTTGCTAGGCCTTGAGAGGCTGGGGCCACACCTGGCCGCACACGGCCAGATCCCCAGCACCTATGTCTGGTGTCCTGGACATAGAAGGTGTTGGCTAAACATAGGCCAACTAAGCAGTTGTGCCCAGGGAGCCCGGCTGCTGCAGGCTCATCGGGGCCAAGGCCTGGCGCACACCCCCATCTGTGGCCAAGTCTTCCACACAATCCTCCGGCCTCGGCAGATGAGGATCCTTCTCTCAGCATCACAGTCCCCCAGCCTCACGGAGCCCTCAGGCCTGACACCAACCCTCCCCCAGGTGAGCGGAGACGCCCAGGGGTGAGCAGTCAGAGGCCCCGTGCCAGGGCAGGTTTGCTGCCAACCCCATGCTGCTCTTGTGCTTCAGGCTCCTGGGGACCCGTCTTGTTTCCTTGACTTCAACAATGGCAGTAGTTCCACGAGCTATACTACCAAGCCAGCTCTGTATTAACTCTTTTTTTTTTTTTTTGTGGTACTGGGGATTGAACTCAGGGGCATTCTACCTCTGAGCTACACCCCCAGCCCTATTTTTTATTCTTTATTTTTTTATTTTGAAACCGAGTCTCACTAAGTTGTGGAGTGCCTCACTAGGTAGCTGAGGCTGGCCACAAACCCGGATCCTCTGGTCTCAGCCTCCCGAATGCTGGGATTACAAGCGTGCACCACCACACCCGGCTCTGTATTAACTCTTGTACTAGTACCTGGCTCTCAGGTTCATTATCAGTCTTGATTTACAAATGAGGAAGCATAAAGGATTTAAGAATTTAAGTTCAAGGTCACCCAGCCAGAAAGCCCAAACCCAAGCATGTCTAGCTCCAGGACCTAGCTCTTTTTTTTTTTTTTTTTTTTTTTTTTTTTTTT
>PVLC010022991.1:0-25964 GCA_004027655.1 Graphiurus murinus | reverse complement strand
TTTAAATTCCTGGAAAAAATGAATATCTTAGTATTTGCCAAAGGGCTTTGCTTATATGTGGGGCATGCCTTCAACACTCAGACAAGCAGTTGAAAACTCTGCTTTATCCTTTTCTGCCTGCTTGGGAAGATGCTTAAGGTCACGCAGAGATGAGCACGTAGGACCATTGTTCCTGAGCATGCTTACAGCCCTGCACATGTATATAACTTTGCCCATGTGCATGGTCTTTAAGACTCCCAGGAATATGTCAGATTTTTCCCCCCTCAAAATAACCATGGTTTTGCAGTTGGGGGACATAATATTTCCAAAGTTTTTCCTTTAAGCTTTTTGGCTAGTCTATAATTTTCCCCAAACATTATTCTCCACCTTAGGCAGCCAGGAAGTTTAAAAATTACCTGCAGTTGTTTTTGCCAAAGCTGTCTTGGAAGGACTTTTGCACTGGTGGTCTCCAAATCTGGTCAAACACAGATAGCTTTGCAAGTGAGGTTTTGCAGGCAGCCAGCCGACAGATCAAATACTGACTGTACTCAGATAATGATGCTTTGAGAGAGCTCCTTTGTTTTGCTTCCCTGATGGCTGCACTGGAAAGTGGGCTGTTATCTTCAAGGTAACCATGGAGCTGACAAGGGGACGGTAAGCAAGGGGACAGTGCCACAAAGCTTGAGGTTCACCCTGATCTTTGGTTCTTTCTTTTGAATAAATGTTCCCTGGAATGTTGCAAGACTCAGTTGATTTCCAGAGCTGTGAAAAAGTTGATTCTGAACAAAATTTTGCTAGACTGCTTTATGGAGATAATTTTTGGAAGTTCTCGTGCCCCTATTTTTGATGACATCTCCCCTGCTGTTCTTGTTCTTATTCAGGTTTTGGCCAGAGCAGTAAGGAATAATATACTGTAGTTAATAGAACTTCTTCATTTAATTGAGTTACCTTTGCTGAGTCAAAGTACCTTGAAATCATAGAATCCTGGCTAAAACAGGTCAGGATTTTTGCCTATTCAAATTATTTTAAAAACCTTTTCAGCCGGGCGTGGTGGCGCACACTTGTAATCCCAGTACTTGGGAGGCTGAGACAGGAGGAGATGGGTTTGCCGCCAGCCTCAGCTACTTAATGAGGCCTTGTTTCAAAATAAAGAATAAAAAATAGGACTGGGGGCGTAGCCTGGAGGTAGAATGCCCCTGGGTTCAATCCCCAGTACCACACACACACACACACAAAAATCCTTTTCATCTTAACTATAAAACATGATATGATGCCAACGAACTTATATTACGTCTGAGGTAGAATAGAAGAAATAAACTTTTTGGTAGAAAGGAGACATTATGAAGGAAAGGAAAATGTAGTTTAAAAAATTTTAAAACTTCATCATCATATATATATATATATTTGCAGTACTGGGGATTGAACCCAGGTATATTCTACCTCCAAGCTATAAACCTGATGAGGTAGAGTAGAAACAATTAAAATTTAGGCAGGAAGGAGACAGTGGGAAGGAAAGGAAAAATATAGCTTTAAAATCTGGAGAGTTCATAGACCCTACCCTCACCGGAAATCCTTTCCGACAAAGGCCAGAATTCAGCGACCTCCCATCTTCGAAACCTGAGGAAGGAGGAGGATCCAACTTGGAACGCCTACCTATCAACCA
The DNA here is from genome assembly GCA_004027655.1 of Graphiurus murinus. Classification (NCBI taxonomy): domain Eukaryota; kingdom Metazoa; phylum Chordata; class Mammalia; order Rodentia; family Gliridae; genus Graphiurus; species Graphiurus murinus. The sequence continues at coordinate 24,322 of PVLC010022991.1, read as the reverse complement.
CCAATACCTGAGAAAGGAGGACATCCAGACTACTTCTGTGCCCACCCCTCTTGAAAGTTTATAAAAAGGCCCGCTTCCTCTCTTCCGGTCTCTTTGACCACATGGCCGGGAAGGTCTCTGCTTCCCTGTGTTCCCCGAGTCCCTCAATTTCCTAAATAAATGCCTGCCTTTTTGTTCCTGACTGGCACATGTAAAAATTCTTTTTATCACGGAGGCCAAGGACCCATGAGTGGGACCTTATTATCCCACAACAAACCCAGTCCGATTTTTTATTCTTTCTTTTGAAACAGGGTCTCACTAAGTCGCGGAGGGCCTCACTAAGTAGCTGAAGCTGGCCACGAACCTGAGATCCTCCTGACTCAGCCTCCCAAGTACTGGGATCACAAGCGTGTGCCACAATGCCCGGCCTTTAGTTTCATTTTAACAGAGCTTATTTACTCTTAGGCAAGAGCTAGGCTCACTCTTTTAAATCAAAATGGGCTGGCCCCATATCAGAAATTCCTTAGGCCATTAAATCCATGAGAGAGCTTTACCTTTTGCCAGAAGTTCTATTTGCCTCAATTTCCTGGAAAGAGGATCCCAGAAAAAGTTGCACCTTTTGTTAAAGAGCCCTGCACCCCAGGGCCCTGACTTCCTTCTCTACTCCTGGGGAGTCCTATCTCAAAGGAATTCCCACCTTTTGTGAGCCTAAAACTTCGAAGAGAAGAGGCTGTCATTCCATGCTGCCCCATTTCCATGTCCCCCATTTCCCTGCCATATGCCTCTGACCACCCGCTCTAGGCATCCTATATAAAAGGATTGTAAAACATCCAGGCTCCTCTCACGCTCTCAGGGTGGCCCACATTCCCCCGAACATGTATCTTTACTTCTCTTGAATTAAACCTCTGCCTTTGTCTCTGACTGGCTCATGTTGAAATTCTTTATTGCCACAGAAGCCAAGAACCCCAAGGGCCCAGAGGTGAGCTTCTGTTTCCCAAGCCAAAGAGCTCCTCAGGACTCTCTGCAGAATTATCATGTCCTCCCCCTGACAGAATCTCTTAAATGGCTACATACAATTTGCTGCGTGGCTAACACATAAAGTTTAACCAGTCTCCTATAATTGGCCTTTTAGATGTATGAGTATTTTTTAGGCAGTGAGGCAGGGCAGAGGACCTGGGGACAGGAAGGAAGACCATCGGCATGCCTTCTGTGAGGTCGGGGGAGGTAACAGGAAAGTAGGAGACTGATGGGCACCAGGAAATCAGGACCTTGACCAGCCCACAAATAATCATTCAACTTAAGGATCCAAATTGTGCAAAGGTCATTGATTCCCCCAAACCTGATTCTCACCAATCATAGAAGGACAGATAGTAAACCTTCAGTAAGGGTGAAAGCCCATTTCCCAAGAGCTTTGGGGTTACTCTTTTCCCATCCCTCTGATATAGGGAAGAAGAAATAAGTAGGTAGAAAGGAGACAGACAGAAACGGGAAGTAAAAAATAACTTTAATATAAAAAACCTGGAACTGAAGTGCTTCAGCCTCTACTCCACAAACTGGTTCTCTTTCCCACGCCTGACTCTCCCAAATTCCTGGGAAATCTGTAAATCTTAGAGTTAACTAAAAGGAAGTATAATTTCCCTGTGCACTAATAGCAAGACAGGTACAATATTTTGAAAAACCTATAATTTAGGACACTCTCCAGCTTATTTGTCAATCAGCTAATGAGGACCTCAATCAGCCTGAGGACCCTAAGGTTGACCAGACCACCAGACCACCATAAACTGCCTTGGGGACTACCGGACTGAGAGCATCCTCACACACCTCCTCTAGCCCACCCCTCACAAAAGTCCCCTAGAAGAAGAGAGCCGTGTTAAATGTGTATTTCTTCCTTTTTTCCCCTTTTCCCCAAATAAACCTCTGTCCGTGTCTCTGACTGGTGCGTGCTGAAATTCTTTTGCATCATATTAGCCAAGGACCCTGCAGATCCTGAGTTCCTGAGCTGAGGATTCACCCCAGCACTTCCACTTTGTTGGGGTTGGGGAGCTGCTTTGTCTTCTATCTTTCCTTGACTTAAAATAAACCTTCATATTTCTATACCCTTTGCTAGTCCTTGGATTTCACTTGTCAAAGTCCACTGGATGAGAACCCTAAAAGAGGAACCCCCCCCCCCATTTCAGGACTAGTCTACCCATGGTATTTCCCTTTAATTTTATTAAAATCCCCAATTTGCTTTTGATTAGCACTCAAACCATAAGTGTCCCTAAGGGAGACAAAATCTGAAAGGGGGACGGACCTAAGACTGACATGATTTAAGATAGTGTTTGGACATTTCTCTTCCCATGGGTGCTAAAATATATCTGAGCATGGAATGGAATTCGGAACTTTAGGAAAGAGAACCGCCGCCTAAGAGTTGATGTCACACAGCTTTTGTGCTAACTGGAATAGACATTGGAGCTACCAGTGGCTGTCCATTCTGCCTACTCTGGGGGAAGACCGCTTCTAAAAGTGAGTTCTTCAACCATGGACCTTAAAAATTTGGATTTCCTTTCTTAAATTAAAGCTTTGAGGTATTTCTGATACAATGCCCTATTTCCTAAAGTTTAAGTGTAAAATTTTTTTTTTCTTTTTTTTATTGTAGGCCTACATCCAGCCAAGAACACTCAGAAGGTAGTGAGTATGCTTTAGTGGCCAGATTGCTTTTCTATTCTCCCGGTGTTCCCAGTTTCAGAGAGTTAGATTCAACAAATTGATTATTCCAAATTGGATTTTTTTTTTTCTGGGAGGATTTAGGATTTAGAAGAAAGAATGGACAATGATCCACGCCTGTAATCCCAGTACTTGGAAGGCTGAGACAGGAGGATCCCAGGTTTGAAGTCAACCTCAGCAACTTAGCAAGGCTCTTAGCGACCTGGTGAGACCTGGTTTCCAAATAAGAAATAAGTTTGGGCTGGGGATGTAGCTTGGAGGTAGAATACTTCTGAGTTCAATCCCAAGTACTATAAAAAGAAAAAAAAGAAATAATGGCAGTTTTCAGTAGAAGAACGGAAAGCTTTTTTCCTAAAGCAGTTTGTATTTTTTAAATTTTTGTTTATTTTTGGGGGGGTACTGGGGATTGAACCCAGAGACATTTTACCTCCAAGCTACACCCTCAGCCCTATTTTTTATTCTTTGTTTTGAAACAGGGTCTCATTAAGTTGCGGAGGGCCTCACTAAGTAGCTGAGGCTGGCCACAAATCCGGATCCTCCTGTCTCAACCTCCCAAGTACTGGGATTACAAGCGTGCGCCACAATGCCCTGCAGCAGTTTGTATTATTGACAAAATGGATTTGCCGATTCTCAGCATTGCCAGAATAGTCACATTTTGAAGTAGTCATTCCCATAGGATGCCTGTGAGCCTGATGCACAGTGAGAGATTCGTTTTGACTCTCAGCATGGACGGGCTTCAGGAGGCGCTCGGCCCGGTGTGGGTCCCTGTGTCACTCAAGGGCACATCACTGCCCGTGAGAGGCGAAGATGCTTTCCACTGTCTGTCCTGAACTCTGGATTTTGCACTATCATCCCTTTTCATACAGAAATAACCCCTTTACCCACCCCTGGGCTATCCTAGGCCCACCTGGGAGGAGTCCCTCGGGGCTTACACACAGGGCCCTGGTTTGGGGTCTGGCCCTCTTCCACCCAGGAAAGTATGTTGGACTGCGATGGCGGTGTGGGCATGGAAGCCGCCTTCACTGCTGGCCTGCACTTCTCTGCCCAGGCATGTTTAGGGCTTTTGACCTGCGGACGATCATTTTGCTCATCATTACTAGTGGGATCCTGGTGTCCATGCTGGTGTTAGTAGGAGTGGTCCTCTGTCTTTACTCCAAACTCTGCAAGGCACTAAAGTGAGTCCAGTGGGTAAGAGTGACAAGTCCCTCTAGTGGTGCACCTGGGTCACCCCTTGCTGCAGCCCCTCCCCCCAGCAAGGGCAAGGGCAAGGGCAGGAGCCACGGGCAGCAGTGAAAAGGCAAAGGCAGGAGGGGGGAGCAGAATCCTGGGGCCATTCTCCTCTTGGTTGGGCTGCGACCCCAGGGTAGGATGTCCTCAGCCAGGGTGCTTTGTGGTTACTTGACCTCACTGAGCTTCCCTGGGGTGTCGCAGCCCCTGGACGGAGCCTCCCTCTGTCCTCAGTGCTCATGGGGGTGCGGGGGGCAGAGCAGGGCCACACTGAGCTCCCTTCGCCCCAGCTGAGAGCTCTCAGGATGTCCCCTCATTCGTTGCTGATGTCCTTAGGGACGGTGATGGGTCTGTAGAACACAGGTCCTGTGGAGGACAGCTGACCAGGGAGCATAGGTCAGATGAGCTATTTAAAGTCTGGGGAGAGGACCTCATGCACAAGAGAGGCTGGTTGTCAGTAGTGGTGTCCCTGCTCCAGGGAGCTGGATGGCGGATGCAGGGCCCAGGTCACAGCCTGCCCTGCCACGCCTGCCTCCCAAGAGCCTGCGGCCAATTGCCCCCACTTGCAATTCACTGTAACTTTTGTAACCTGATTTTGCCTGCACAACATGCGCAGGAGAGGAAGGGAGGAGAGAGGAAGTTGTCTAGGCTGGTGTCTCATGTGTTATTTTCTCTCACCCTGAACCTCCCAGGTAGCTCTGACAAGCCAGGCGTGGTGTCACACACCTGTAATCCCAGTACTGGGGAGGCTGAGACAGAGGGATAGTGGGTTTGAGGCCAGTCTGGGCAACTTAAGGAGACCCTGTTTCAAAATAGAAAATAGAAAGGGCTGGAGGTATAGCTCAGAGGTAGAACACTCCTAAGTTCAATGCCCAGTACAACACACACGCACGCACGCACACCCCTGACAATATTAGGAAATGCACTGAGAAGAAAAATTCTAAAGTCCCTGCTTTGTGTGTGTCTTTTCTTAAGAGATGCAAAGGAATCCGAATGTGTGGCTATAAAATGTATTAATCCAGCCAAGGTCAGCCAGACGGTCATCCCGGGCAAAGCCATCACCACTGAGTCCTGTCACGCCCTCCCGTGTTGTGAGGAATGTGGCGTGTATGCAGGTTTTGATTCCTTGCCACCTTGCCTGTGTGGCATAAATGAGGGACTCTGACTTGGGAATGGTGGACATAAAAACCTTCTTGAGCAACATTTTTTCTTAGTAGAATGTTTTTATTATTCAAGTTCTATAGTGTTCATTTACATTATATTATATGCTGTAAAATGTTATTTGATATACTTTTGAATAAATGTGCAGTATTGAAAATTACCCTCACCTCCTCCAGTATTTTTAGTTACACATACCCCTGATGTAAATATATGTATTATTCACTGTGAGGCTTGAGGAAACAGCCTTGTAATATTACAGGGTAACAGAAGAGGAAAAGATAAAGTAGAAAATAAAAGTGGCAAACACTTTTCTAACCCCAAAAGGAAAGTACATTTTCTGAAGGCATTTCCAGTTTCAGCCCCAGCTCCACATGCCACCCTGGAGTTGTGCATACAGGTCTCCTCTGAGGGCTTGTCCACACTCACACAGCTCTTCAAACAGAAGAGGGACAGTTCTGAAGGGGATGCTGTAAGTCAGGAAAGAGTGGGAACCGCCGGGCTGGACCACTTTGGGTTTAAGTTGTCTGACCTGTGTGATGATGAGGTGGAGATATAGAGATTCAATTCCTCCTGCTAGCCTCCCCTCATGTTCAGGTGCACGTGACTCTCTCCTCGGAACACATTTATATATAATTTAGCTGTCGTAAAGGAGTCTCCAGGCTGAGTCTCCAGACTTCTTGACTACAGCCTGGGCTGTGGAGGTGCTCTCACGACTTCTGATGCTTCCCCTTGAGACCCCGGGGACCCCTTCCTGAGCACAGATGTCCCATCTGTAGCCGGACTGCATTTCCTCTTGTTAACAAAACCCTCTCCTGTGAGCATTTAAGATAAAGAACCACTAACTGGTAGTAGGTGGTTATCTACTAAAAGGGGGGTTAAAAAAAAAAAAAAAAGGAGAGGAGGACTAGAAAATAAAAGAAGTGCCAGAGGTGCCAACGCAGTGATCTAAGTGTGCGAAGAGCGCCACCTGCTGGCTGGGCCTCAGCCTCATCTGGGGTCTGGTTGTCTCAAGAACATTCAGGACGTTGTGGTGGAGAAAATGCGGAGGTGTTGCCAGGAGGTGAAGGAGGGCTTGCTGCTCTGCAGGAGCTGCCTTTGGGTGGCCAGGCGGCTCCCTGGAGCTTGCACTCCCCCAGCCCCAGTATGTGTTAAGAGACTGCATCAGGGCTGCATCTTCCCTGCAGGCTGTCCCGAGACCCTGCGGCTGAGTGACCTGTCTCTCCTGAGTTTCCGAAGCACTGTCTCCGTTCCTCACCCGTCTCCTTTGTTCTCTTGCCTCCAGCAAGCTCCTAGCTGTGATGAGGTAGAAGGAATAAAATTTAGGCAGAAAGGAGACATTGGGAAGGCAAGAAGACAGCTGTAGAGGTTTCCAAACTATTTAGCTTATCGCCCCCTTAAAAAAAAATTACTCTGCGCCCCCTTGGAAATCTACTTTAAGCGAATAAACAGAAAAATGCAGTATAAAGTTTGCATTTTCTTATATATCTCTGTTTTGCTCCAGCACCCCCCCCCCCCATGGGGTCATCATCCACTTTGAGAACCTTTGTAGCTGCCAGTGGGCAGCTGAGTGTCTGTCCCAGGAAACCAGTGGCGCATGTCCCCCGGCTGGTCCAGGCATCGCAGGCAACATGAGGCTGGTGGACAAGGGATCTCCAGGACACCCCTGGTGGGCAGGAGGGCAGACACCTGCAGGGGCTTAGGTGCCCCAAAGACTCATTTTACATCCCAGCTCGGCCTTCACTTGGGAAAGCCTCCTGATCCTCCCCCCCCCGCCCCCGCTTCACTTTTCTTGATGCAAAATGGGGACTTACACAGGCGACTGGAGGATCAGTGAGAGGCGGTCTGCTCACCCTACAGCACCACGTGTTTTGTGGCTTAGTGGCCCAAAGCTGGCTACTCTCCTGCTGGTCCCCAAGCTTCCTTTCCCTCTGCCAGGCCCTCTTCTAGAGGTGACCACTGAGCTTTCACCCTCAGTGGTCATCAGAGACCAGGGGTCAGGAGATCCTGGCCGTAGGAGAGGGGGAGGGGCAGCCCTTGGGGATCGAAGCCCCACCTCCCTGCATACATACACATGTCTCCCACTCACTCACACTAGGACAACCAGTCTCTGTCTCTCTGGGGCTACCAGGAGTAGACAGGAACCCCCCCAGAGGTGTGCAGGGACTCTGGGGGTGTCCAACTCCTGGTGAGCATCATTTCCTGATATAACAGGCACTGCCCAGCCACTACACACCAGGTGTGGGGCCAACCCCTGACCCCAGGGGCCCAAATAGCAATGGATGCCCTGGGGTACAGTCTAGGACTCTCCCTCCTCGAGAAGCCCAATGTCCTGGGTCCTCAGTAAGAGTAATACAGAAGGGTACAGGGTGACCAGGAAAGTCACAACCCAGAAGATCCAATCTATACCCCAGGTTCCCTATTCCCCACCTGGGACCCAAAAGCCAACCTCTCTCCAGGTGTGATATAAAAAGGATAATATCTCTCTCTCTCTCTCTCTCTCTCTCTCTCTCTCTCTCTCTCTCTCTCTCCTCTCTCTCTCTCTCTCCCAACTGCGATCTCAAAGACTTCTGAGGTGACCTGTGCCCTTTCCTCTGTGTACCTGTGTCTTTCCTTAAAATAAAACTTCTGCCTTTGTCCCTATCTGGCACGTGTTGAAACTCTCTTTACCACGGAGGCCAAGAACCCACGAGAGATACCGTGCTGACCCACGACAAGTTCCCTGAAGAATTACTCAGGGCCTGTGCTGCCAGCTGCTGGGGTCCCATGAAGAGTTTGGGGAGGGGACGTGGCTGCGGCCCTTGCAGGACCAAGCTGGGGAACAAATGCTTGCTGCTCAGGACTGCTGGCATCAGTGCAGCTCCACAGCTGCTGTGTTCTCATCTGGAAAACCCCTTGCGTGACCAAAGGGACACGTTGCCCTAGAGGTGACCGGAAAGCTTTGGAAACCAGCTATTACGAAACACAGAGGAATATAAAAGCCCGCTAGCCCCTGAGGTTGTCCCGCCCCTTTCAAAGATGGAGGTCCTCGGAAGGCTCCCCCTTTTGGCCCTGTTAATCGCCTCGTGTGGGGCACAGTTGAATTCGACTGAGGCTGAAGGTAAGCAATGAACCAGGGTTCTCAACCCTAACAGGGAAGACCTCTGCTAAGTGTGTTAGGTCCCCAGGCCTCTTTCAAAATCTTTGAAAGATTTTATATCTGCTGTCGGCCCCAGATAGAGAAAAATTTACTCTCATGTTCGCTGTGGGAATTTTGATTAGTACTAATTTTACTCAGGTCTACATGTCTGTGTACATCAAAATACACAAAGCACAGAGAATTTTACTGGGCAATTTCACTACCAAGGCTTAATCTTTAGGAAATTATTATGAAAGTACACAAGACATATGTACAAGTATGTGCATATTTACCTAACTTTAAAAACAGCATAAATTTCTCTCATTTATTTTGTTACAGTGAGTTCATACAAAGGAACACTCTTGTGCATGTTTTTTAGAAGTGACACTAACAATAAGAAAAATGTCAGGATTTGAATAAAAAACAAACTATTTGAGATTTGTACAATATGACAGTATTTGTGGTTAAAAATGTATATATATACATATATACATACACACACACACACACACACACACACACACACACACACATGTTTAAGTATTAAAGAAATCCAGAGGCGGAAAGGAAAGTTTGGAAGTAATCTCAGCAAGGTTTTGACGATGATTGATTCTGGGTGGATGGGACTGTGGGATTATACTTTGCTTCTTTGATTGCCTTTTCTTCCTGATTTTTTCCTCATGAACATAATATTAATAGCTATTGTTAGGTAAGAAATAAATAAAAGACTATTATTATAAGACATTTCTACTTATCAGTAAGAGATGAAAAAGGACATGAAAAGCTTTGTTGCTATATAAGTGGAATTTTGGATCTTCTTTGGAAATATTTCTTCTGGTTCTTTGTCTATTTTTAATTGCATTCTTTGCCTTTTAATTATTAAATTATGATAATTACACATTCTAGATATAAAGCTTCCTTTTAAAACTGTCTTTCTTCAGGCCCTAACACCTTCTCTTTTATGGACCACATGTAGGTGAACGATCATTTCTCTCCAAGCACTCCAAGGAGAAATAGTTGCTTGTAGCTTAGTTGGAGTGAGTGAAATGCCATTTACAATTAGTGGCATGCTCGTATGGACATATGAGTGGGGGGTAGATTCCCAGTGACTTCCTGAGCACTCACCGTGGTCTCTCCCAGGCAGATCACTCTGCACTGCCAATCTGGGAGGGGCCAACCAGGGAGAGACCCACAAAGCCATGATCCTACAACTCAATGCCCATGAGAACTGCACCTGGACAATAGAAAGACCAGAAGACGAGAGCATCAGAATCATCTTTTCCCACATCGAGTAAGTAGAGGCTCCAGTTTCCTAACGAGGGTGCTTGACCTCTGGCAACCCCGGGAATGGGGTTAGGTGAGGTTTCTGTGGAAAGAATTTAGCTGCTGCTAGAGGTGATAGTAATTCCCATGATGATGGATGGTGATGATGATGATGGTGGTGGTGATGTCTGGTAGTCACTGGGAATCCCAGCACCCTGAATCCAGAGTCCCTTTCTCTTACACTATCCTAGTGGTTTCTACTCTGGAGCCATCAGAAGCACCTGGAGGGTTCACTGTGGCTGACCCCACTTCCAGGGTCTCTATAATGGGGTGGGTGGTGTTGAGAATTTCCACAGGAGACAAATTTCCACGTGATACTGCTGCTGCTGATCTGGGCACTGCACCAAGAACTGTGGCCCTACACCACTGAGGGTGGAATTTCTTTTGAAGGAAATGAAAAGGTGGACTTTCTAATTTCCTGTGTTATTAAGAAACACAGACATTATTCTTGATTTGTAAAGAGAGAGAGTGAGAACATACGTGTGGGAAGAAAGAGGGAAAGAGGAAGAAACATTTAACATTTATTGGACACCTCTGGTATGCCAGGACTGAACAGGAAGATGCTTCTTGTTCAGGAAACTATAAATCTCAGGAAAGAGTAACAAGTATGTGGTGATATCCCTATTTTACAGAAGGTCAAGAAAGTTTAAATCACTTGTCCAAAATTAACCAAACAGTAAGTGACTAATGCGGACAGAGAACTCCAATTTCTCTTCTCTACCCGTGTAGTATTTTCTCTATACTCTCCTGGACATTTGTCTGTTGTGGGCATTTGGGGAGACCCTATCCAAATGGGCAGAAAATGGAATCTCTGAGCTTCCCGGTCCAAAGCAAAACACAGGAGTAAACCTATAAATGAGGAAGCGGTGCTATAGGGAGGGAAGGCAGCTGGAGCGATGCTAAGATTTACTTTACCTGAGGGTGGCCATGGCAAAAGATTTGCTTCTCCACACCTTTGGATAGCAAACATCAGTGGGGGATCAGTTCTAACAAAGAAAGTTCTACACGAAATACTCACATGGGCATGGGACACAGGAGTCCTGCCTTCTAGGTCCATGTTTACATTTAGTTGGTATAGGATGTAAATGAAGCAGTTCGCCTTCCTGAGCCCATGAAGGCTGAGAGTGTGTGGTTTGATTCTGAAGACGGTGGGGATGGTGATTGGTCTTAGAGTGTTGTAAATAAAAAAAAAAATAGGTTGAACAGAGCGATTGACTCTGCTCTGCACACCTGCCTTTTGCCAGTGGCTCTTCTCCAGCTGCAGGTATGTTCTGTCCACAGGTTGGATCCAGATGGAAGCTGTGAGCATGAAAACATTCAAGTCTTTGATGGAAGCTCTACCAGTGGGCCTCTGCTGGGGAAAATCTGCAGTAAAAATGACTTCGTTCCCGTCTTTGAATCATTGTCCAATAAGCTGACGTTTCAAATACTCACCGACTCCGCAAGAGTGCAAAGATCTGTCTTTGTCTTCTACTACTTCTTTTCCTCTGGCACTTGTAAGTCTTCATTTATATGTTTTCCCTATCCCTCCCACAAGCACAGGTGATACTCGCTCCTGCCTGGGTGGTCCTGATGTTGAGTCTCGGTCTGTTTCCTCAGAGCCCTCTCTACTGGAGAGAGCAGCCATTCTCTAACTCAAGTGTGTGCACAGAATAACCTGGAAAGCTTGTGAAATCAGACTTGCTCCCCACCTCTGAGATTCTGATTCCTTGGTTCAGGGGAAGTCCACACATTTTTCCTTCTAACCAGCTCCCAAGTGAGGCAGAGGGCTGGGGCTGATCCAAGAGCCACAGGTTGAGGGGTGCTGTGTTAGAGCACGAAGCAGAGACTCCACTTTCAACCTGTATAATAATAACCCTAAAGCCAGGCGTGGTGGTGCACGCCTGTAATCCCAGTACTTGGGAGACAGAGACACACAAGGATCGCAGGTTCACAGTGCTTAGCAAGATCCTAAGCAACTTAGTGAGACTTGGTCTCAAAATAAAAAATGATAAAAAGGGCTGGGGATGTAGCTCAGAGGTAGAATGCTTCAGGGTTAATCCTCAGTACCAAAAATAATAGCAATAATAATAATAACAACAAAAACTCTGAGACCTTTTACAAGTCCTGTTGAAGGACTGAGCCTCCCTCTGGTCTGATTCATTAGATGTGGGCTGGGGCTGAGAAAACTTCATGTTTATCAAATCTGTGGATGTTTTTGACAAGACTGAGAAACACATGTTGAGAAAAGCTTACCTAACAGATGCTATATGATTTTACATTCACAGCACCTCAATTCCTTTTTTTAAAAATCCAAAGCAGAGTGCCATGAGCAATTAAATTCATGAGGACCACTAATTTTTTTTTTCTTTGCAATGCTGGGGATCAAATTCAAGGCCTCGCACATGCTGGGCAAGTGCTCTACCACTGAGTTACATCCCCAGCCCTGCGAGGGGGCTTATGAGGAAAGGTCCACTCTGGTTTTCTTTCCAAGCCCCAGAACTGATCTTGATGTTCTTCTGCTTAAACAACTGGTTCATTCCTTCTTCCCTCCCTTCTGTCTGTGTATTTTTTTTTCCTTCCTCACTCTCTTGTTTTCTCTTTTTGTGGTGCTTGGATTGAACCCAGGGTTTTCTACCAATAACAGGTACCCAGCCCTTTTTATTTTTTATTTTGAAAGAAGGTCTCACTAAGTTACTGTGCACCATCCTCAAACCTGCAATCCTCCTGCCTCAGCCTCCCAAATACTGGAATTACAAGCATCCCACTGTGCCGTGCCTGGCTAACTACTGATTTCTTGATGCCACCAAATCTCTGGAGTGGAACAGTTAAGCTTTTCCCAAGCTGAAGCCAGACCACCTTTTGAAACCTGACATCTAGCCCCTTCCTGATTCATACCATCTAACCCATTTTATAGCTCCCTAAAAAGAGCCTTCAGCATGACTTCTCTCTATTTTGTTTTTCCCATTGCTTGTTTATATACTTACTAGAGCAAGGAGGGCCCAAGAGCATCTCTCCCTGAGCTAAGCTTTAAATGATAGAGTAATAGGCACAGGGAGAGTTAAGAGTAGCAGAGGACTCTATGGTGGATCCAGCAGCCTGGAGCAGACCTGGGAAGGGAGAGTAAGCTTGCATAGCAGGTCACCTGCTAGTGGCCAGTGAAACCAGACAGCTAGGTTGGAGCTAAGTGAGGAAGTGTCTCCAGTGCTGGTCCTGAGAGTGTGACTCTATTTTCTATGGCTCAGTCTAGGTAATAGAGAGTCTCTACCGGTGAGACAGGTCACTACAGCATGATTCATTTGACAGCAGTGTCAAGATTCACTCTCTCTCCTCCTCCAAGGGTCAGAAAGTTAGTGATAAAGAAGAATGAAAACTCAATATGCATCCCATGGTGGGTGGTGGGGCGGGGGGAAGAGAGAGAATATGAATGACATATTAAACTTGTTTAGTTTAACATGTTAAACTTCATGGCCAATGCAGAAATCCCAAGATATCTCTATTTTGATTTCCATCAGGGGAGACACATGAAGCTTCATGCCCAACACAGAAATCCCAAGATGTCTTTATTTTGATTTACATTCTCGAAAACCTTCACATTCCTTTCAGCTATTCCAAACTGTGGTGGTTACCTGGACACTCTGGAAGGATCCTTTACCAGCCCCAATTACCCAAAGCCACACCCCGCGCTGGCTTATTGTGTGTGGCACATACAAGTAGAGAAAGGTTACAAGATCAACTTAAAGTTCAAAGACGTTTTGTAAGTACTTCTGTCCACTTCCATTGGAGCAGATGCAGTGAGGCCACCTGGCTACTGGGGGGCCTGGGGAAGAGGAATCATCACATGCAACCCTCATATGTGGGTACTCTTCAAAGACTTGAGATAGAAAACACTTAGCATCACTATTGCATCAAACTCCATTGGCAATTTTTCTGAAGATTTCTGGGGTCCCATCAGGGACTAACAAAGCCCCAGACTTGTCATCATAATCTGAGAAGCCGTTGTAAGGAAAAATGTGCAGTCACTTAAGAATGGGATGAGCCGGACGTGGTGGCGCATGCTTGTAATCCCAGCATTCGGGAGGCTGAGACCGGAGGATCCGGGTTCGCGGCCAGCCTCAGCTACCTAGTGAGGCACTCTGCAACTTAGTGAGACTCGGCTTCAAAATAAAGAATAAAAAATAGGGCTGGGGGTGTAGCTTGGAGGTAGAATGCCCCTGAGTTCAATCCCCAGTACCGCAAAAAAAAAAAAAAAAAAAAAAGAATGGTATGATAGGAAATAGTAGAATTGAATTGGTTTGAAAATCTTTTCACCAGAGGCCCTCCTTCTTAGCCTAGAAGTAGACGACCACTGCAGATTCGATTTTATTGCTGTCTATGATGGCCCCTCCACCAACTCTGGGCTGATCGGACAAGTCTGTGGCCTCAACAAGCCCACCTTCGAATCTTCCTCAGACTCCTTGACGGTTGTGTTATCTACAGATTATGCCAATTCCTACCGGGGCTTTTCTGCTTCCTACACTTCAATTTATGCGGAAAATGTCAACACCAGTAAGTCACATTTTATGTTCCTTGGCTATGTTGAGCTCTATGAACACCAGGTATGTAGAAACTGTTCCTTAATTTTTAGCCTCCCTCTGGCTTTTCCTGTGTGGGAACTGTCACATGTACTTGGGAACGCAGTCATAATCTGAGGACTGAGCATCAGTTCTGTACACTGATAATATAAGAGGAAATGAGTGATTTCATTAAACTGAAAAAGTTTTTTTTTTTTTGTTAATAATATGGACTGGTTCCCTTAATGCTATCTCCAAAGGCAACTTAAAAATATTAGATTTACTGATTCTAGCCCTCAAGGAAGGTGACAATAAACATTGTAAAACGTGCACCAACCGCTTCACTATCTCAGGCTTCTAACTACCAGTTAGGGCAACATAGGTTTGGGCTTTTTATAGATTCACCTGCATGGAAATATTCAAGATGCAAAATTCCTAGTTGGCACAAATATGATTAAGTCCCCTCCTTTTTTTTTTTTTTTTCCTGACAGCATCTTTGACTTGTGCTTCTGACAAGATGAGAGTTATCCTAAGCAAATCCTACCTGGAGTCTTTTGGCTATGATGAGAATAACTTACAACTAAATGACCCAACTTGCAAACCCAAAGTATCGAATGTGGTGGAGTTTGTTATCCCTCTGGATCAGTGTGGTACGGTGAAAAAGGTAAAGTGAAACTCTCACGGCTGGGCTCTGTCGAATGCCAAATGCACGCTGGCCATGCATGAGCTTGCTGACCGCTTTCACAAACCACTGCCGGCAATTCGTGGCTGAACATGTGACAAGGCTGGGTGGATGTGGAAGAGCACACACTCATCCACATGCAAATGCCAAATTGCTGCATTCGTTTGCAGGGTAAGGGGAGGTCGATATCTCTCCCAGAAGGCAAAGAACTCTGAAGGCCCACCAGGGAGAGTTTGAACAGCTATGTGCTGCGGGTTTAATAGTCCACTGGGAATGCTTGTGCCAAAAAATCTTTACATCTCACAGTCAGTTAAAAGTTGAGCTGGATTTTTAAGATTGTATTTCTTCCCTTGTAAAGGCAGGAAGGTAAAAACATACTTATTTTAAACATGAAGGACTTCAAGTCCTAGAACTCCCATTCAAGATCTCAAAGGTTTTCAACTAGTAGGTCCTTTGAAATGCATGCTGTGAGCTTTTCACTCAGGGTGTTAAACAAGAACCTAATTGAAAAAACTGGGACTGTTGCCAAGAACAGAAATAAAACATATATATATATATATATATTTGTATATGCACACACATGTATGCATTATATACATACACATATATATATAATTTTGCCAAAAATAATAAATGAACACCCAGGCTTTATTAAGCTAGGGAAGGCAGCCCAGGGAGCCCTGATTCAGAGCTTCTGTCTGAGTGCGTTTGGGAAACTAGCCCAGGTAGCTACATTACTTAGTGCGCCTTATGGGGAACAGTATGTTGTGGGGTTTCCAGTCTTGACAGGGCTGCAAATTTGCATTCAACATTGATTTATATGTGACTGGAAAAAGGTCTGTCCAATTCTATCATCAGGTCTTTCTAATAAAAACTGTATCTCTCATCTCATACTTTCATTTCCCAGAACATTTCTTCAATAAAACTTACACTTAAGGGTTATAGCATTTTTGACATGAAAGCTATTATCTTGTAATTTAAGAAAATCACATCTCACATCCCCACCTGTAAGTGTCATTCACATCTGTACTCTAAAGTATTTCTGATTTGGCATATAAGGCTTGAATTCCATCTTGTTCTGCAGGTAGAAGACCACTCAATTACTTACACCAATATAATCACTTTTGTCAAATCCCCGACTTACGCTGTGATCACCCGTCAGAAACATCTCCAGATTGTTGTGAAGTGTGAAATGGAATCTAATTCCACTGTGGAGTTGATGTACATAACAGAGGACGATGTAATACAGAATCAAAATGCCCTGGGCAAATACAACACAAGCATGGCTCTTTTTGAGTCCAATTCATTTGAAAACCCTCTAGTTGAGTCACCATATTACGTGGATCTGAACCAAACTCTTTTTGTTCAAGTCAGTCTACACACCTCAGATTCAAACTTGGTGGTGTTTCTTGATACCTGTAGAGCTTCTCCCACAGCTGACTTTGCGTCTCCAACCTATGACTTAATCAAAAGTGGGTATGTATGGGTGTCATTGATGTATTACATTCATTCCCAAGAGTAATGATGATTTGAATGAAATGCTATGTTTGTTGGGAGGCTGAGACCGGAGGATCCAGGTTCGAGGTCAGCCTCAGCTACCTAGTGAGGCACTCTGAAACTTAGCGAGACCCGGTTTCAAAATAAAGAATAAAAAATAAGGCTGGGGGTGTAGCTCAGAGGTAGAATGCCCCTGAGTTCAATCCCCAGCACCACAAAAAAAATACTATGTTTGTATGTATATACATGTAAATTTTCCATGGAGTTTGATTGTTTGTCCTAATAATTTTAGAAAATATAGAAACTGTGTACTAGCCACCAATAATTTAAGTTAGAACATTTACATAGACACAACTTGTATCCTCTAGAATTTTAAGTGTATTTACAGAATATTTGCTAGTGGAGAACAAATTTATGTTTTTAAAGAAGGCTCTGTTTTTCTTTCCCTTTTTTGTACATTTTGGTTATTTTCAACAGAAAACTGGAAGATAAATGTGTGCCATCTTTAGAACATAATGCCATCAGGAAAATAGATATAGCTTTCTTAAAAGAAAAAGTATAAGGCTCTTCTTTGAAATGAAAAGTTTCCTTCTTTCCCCTCCTAAAAGCTGATGGATTTAACTAAATCAGCTGTATCTCTACATTAATAACAATCATGTAAGGAAAGGTGATTGAGTCCCAATTCATAGAGGTCAATTTTCTAATCAGTTCACATAGACTTTTAGAGCTAGAAGGAACCTTTCTACTGTACCCAGAAATCAGATTCATAGTCTGAGCTCACTGTAGTCTTTTTCTTTTTTTAAATATACTTTAATTGGTGTATTGTAGTTTCACATCATTTTGAAGTTCAGAGTGATAGGGACATACAAGAACACAGCATTTGGTGAGCTTCCCCGTCCCCCATTCTCTCTCTCCTTCCCCATACATGATATTGAGATTGGCATTAGTAACTTCACATACATACATAACAAGTCTTAACCAAAGATATTTCTGGATTCACAAATAGTTCAGAGGATCAAACTGCTATGCATCTTCTGACCATGTTCATAAATTGTGTTCCAGATGTAGTCGAGATGAGACTTGTAAGGTGTACCCTTTATTTGGACATCATGGAAGATTCCAGTTTAACGCCTTTAAATTCTTGAGAAGTCTGAGCTCTGTGTACCTGCAGTGTAAAGTTTTGATATGTGACAGCACTGACCAGCAGTCCCGCTGCAATCAAGGATGCCTCTCTAGAAGGAAGCGAGAGATTTCTTCATACAAGTGGAAGACCGACTCTATCATAGGACCCATTCGTCTGAAAAGGGATCGTAGTGCAAGCGAAAATTCAGGTAAGAAAAAAAGCTGCTCATGACCTAAGAACACCCCATGGCTCAAAACACTCTGCACAGTTTTTAGAAATTCAAAATACAAGTTTTAGCAAATAAATGATGGGTTTTAAGCACCCAGGAAACATATTTATTTCCATCAGTTGATACTATGCACATCACATACAGCATAAGTATACGATATACTGATGATTCACTATTATTATATGGATTTTGATTCTACACAAATGTCCTTATTTCTTTTTTTGCGGTACTAGGGATTGAACTCAGGGACGTTCTACCTCCGAGCTATACCCCCAGCCCTATTTTTTATTCTTTATTTTGAAACCGAGTCTCACTAAGTTGCAGAGTGCCTCACTAGGTAGCTGAGGCTGGTCGAGAACCCGGATCCTCCGGTCTCAGCCTCCCGAATGCTGGGATTACAAGCATGCACCACCACGCCCGGCTTCAAATGTCCTTATTTCTAAAAACAAATGTTCTTTAGCTTCCTAACTCTTTATTGATGCCATATCAGAAGAAAAAAATTTTTTAACCCCATGTTATATTTTAAAAACAGATAATCTATTATATTAACACAGGACAATCCAGCTTCTTTCAAAAGAATCAAAATCTGAGATCTGCCAGGTTGTGTGGGAAAGAGATAATGGAAAATACTCAAGGACAATTAAATGGCTTAAGATAAGCCATAATGAAATAAAAACTTTTGATATGAATTTATCTTAGGTATAAGTGATTCTGGCTTCCAAAAATCCTATGACTTGTGTCTTTATTTATATTATTAGAATGGATTATAAAGAATTGAATCTGGTTTGTAGCAAAACATTTCTATGGCAAAAACCAAAAAGGCACAAACAAAAGTTTAACTCAGTAATTTTTATAAACACATTCACTAGAAGGTTTGCATGATGAATTATAGATGCTACCTTGAAATTAATTGAAAACTTGGGAATGGGAGTCATTAAGGAAATATCCTAAATATTAGAAAAGTATCCTGTTTTCTATTGAAGGAATAAATAAAATTGTTCCCTGTTGATCAGATGTATTTTGACAGCTATGGGAAAGGGTGGTCATTAAGAAATGAAAGCACCTTTCCATTTGACTATTAAGCTTGAATTTCACATATTTTTCATATTATATTCGGGAACCCAACTAAGTCTATCACTTCAAACAAATACATTTGAACATACACATAAACTAATTCGAACATTTGAATTTCCTCTATATTATGTTGGAATTATGCACTACATTAATTCATGCACAAGATTCATGGAGTATGTAGAGGTATAAATGTTACCAGGATTTTGTAGTACTAACAGTTTTATTTTTTGCAAAATTGTTTTCAACTGCAGGACTTCTGCATCAAAAGCACGCAGAAGAAACTCAGAGCCAGCCTTTCAACACTCTACATCTGTTTTCATTCATGGTCCTCGCTCTGAATGTGGTGATCGTGGCTACTATCACAGTGAGGTATTTTGTAAATCAACGAATGGACTACAAATACCAGAGGCTGCAGAGTTGTTAACTAACTGGTTCAGTACTAAGCAAGACACATTTCTCCCTGACACTAAAAGAGGTGGCACCTCGTGGCTACAGAGGTTATGAAAAAATTAGGAAGGCCCTCCCAAAAGTGTTAAGTAGGCCTTGGTGTTACTGTGTGTTTCATTGCAAGATGACGGAAATGAACAAATGATATGTCCATTAGCTCTCATCTCAGGAACAAAAAGCATTACATGAATTAAAAACATCTCTTTTCATAAAAATAAAACATTTGAATCAACTACTAGATGAAAAGAAAAGGGTTATTTTTACTTATGAAAAGGAGTCTTCAAAATTGGATGCTTTTATTTTTTAGAGGCTAAATAAAAATGCAAATATAAAATGTAGACACTAAGCAGCAAATATGCCACCTTTTGAAACATCAAAAGCTAGGGTTTCTGAAGCTGGAGCATAAGAGAACATTGCAGTCTCCTTGATTCCAGCATCCTAGCGCAGTCTCTGCGTTTCTCACCCTGAGCCACTCAGAGAAGGACATTGGAGAAAAGAACCTGACTGTAAAATGAGAGATTGCATACCATTTCTGGGTTAATGAGATAAAAACAGTTTTTCCTCCCATGTACTATCAAACATCAAAGCCAAAAGTCGATCACTCTAACAAGGAATAGCTACCTCTGATTTACACTTTCCCATCTACTGGGACTGAACACATATTACCAAAGACATCTGCCAAGCATCGAAGCTAATCACATTGAATGAACACTATAACTTTACCTCCTCACCTCACAACACACAGTTTCAGGTAAGCACATTCTTGAATACTGAAAGGCCTTCTCTTTACTGCTGCAAACATGTATTGGCTAGTTATAGTGCTGCACACCTGTAAGAACAGTACTTTAGAGGTCGAGACAGGAGGATGGCAGGTTCAAAGCCACCTTCTGCAACATAGACCCTCAGTAACTTAGCGAGAGCCCTGTTTCCAAGTAAAAAATAAAATAGGGCTGAGTGGTGTAGCTTGGAAATAGAATGCTCCTGGGTTCAATCTTCTGTACCACAAAACAAATGAACAAACAAGCAAACAACAACAAAACATGTATACACGGGATGCTGGAGAGCATATACAGTGGATGTGACAGAATCTTCGCTTCCACAGAACAATCTTTGGGGACCTGATGAGCTTCCAGCTTCAAATCAAAGCAGATCGTCCCCATTTTAATATCTTCATATAAATCTTCCAAATACTTCTGCAAGCAGCCAGGCAGTGACTTCTCTGTTCATCCATGTTACCTAAATCAAACTATTGCAAACTTCATTTTAAACCTAACATGAAAATACTGAAAATTTAATTAAAATAGGAAAATCACATTGAGTACTTAAGACCACACAGTTCTCTGGTCTGGTTTCCGCCCTTCCGCCATGTCTCCATCAGGACCCCAGTGGGTGCTCTCTGGTGGCCACTGTGGTAGGTATGCAGAGGCGTGTCAGGTATCAAAGTGGAATTCCAAGAAAATTACCAAATATCATTACTCACTAGAGTGTAAAATTGTATTACTAGAAGTCAGAAAGTGTGTGTGTGTTTTTTTAATTTTGGTACTGGGGATTGAACTTGGGAGCATTCTACCTCTGAACACCCCCAGTCTCTTTGATTTTTTTAAAATTTTGAAATGGTCTTACTAAGCTGCTGAGGCTGGTCTTAAACCTGCAATTCTCCTGTCTCAGTCTCCCAAGTGCTGGGGTTATAGTAGTGCACCACCATGCTCAGTCCAGAAAATCTTTTGTAGTGGAGATAGTGAGTTACATATACACACAACAGCAGAACAGACACTACTATTGATTTATCTTTTCTTTAGGAAGAGCTACAGGGAAGAGTCAAAAGGCCCTGGGTGTGGAGTTGGTGGCCTGGGTTCTAGTTCTTCCCACTCACCTGGTCGCCTTCAGCCGGGGTCTCCATGATTTAAAGTAGGGCTTGGTGGCAGTGACCAGCCCTGGGGTGTGATAAGGACTAGAGGAGAGAATGAATCAGCAGTCAGGGGCATCTGTACTCCCTCGCCACCAGCAGATGGTCCCCAGTGCTGGCATCAGAATTCGGCTTTAGGATCTGCTTCCTTGGGTCACACCTGGTATGGATTCTCAGGATCCTAGGGAGCAGGCTCTGACCGGGGGATTTCTTGGGGTGTGCACTCAGGACCAAAACCTAGACGGGTGAGCGAAACAGGGCCGTGGAGCCCATGAACTGTGGTGCAGCTGTAGTAAAAGGCCCAACTGGTTCCCTGGGCAGACCTGGGGCTGAGCTGGCCCTTCAGATGCCCACCATGGCGTGGCGCTTGGACCTTTATCTGCCTCTGTTGGTCAGCCATTGGAGGGGAGCGGCTGAGGTTGGGGCTGTGGACTTGGATGAGACAGCTGTTTTGAGCTGAGGGAAATTCCTGGGGAGCAGAGGCGCCCAGAGCTGTCAGCCACCAACACTCCCAACAGCCTGGCGAATGAGACTCCGTCTGTGGGCATCTGGGTGTCACCCCGGGGCAGTCACTACTCTGGCTCCTTAGAGGAGCCGGATTGTCGGAATGTCTCACTAGGCAAATCTACCTCCATGTTGTATTCAAGAGACTTGCTTGAAGTGTTTCAGAAAGGCTAAGAACAAAGGGATGGGCGGTGGGATGCCAGGCACGTGCCCACCAGAGGGGCCAGGGGTGGAATCCAGGCTACACGTGGCCCCGGCTGTCCGGAGGGCTGGGTGACCTGGTTACTACGGGGTCTCCACTGGCCTGCTCTGACTAGCACAGAATGAAGGGTGTTCCTCCTACTTTCCAAGTGGAACTGGAAGTCCAGGCTCCCCGTTGGTCTGCATCTGATGTGGGGGTGCAGGTGAGGCCTCACTGCAGCACAGAGGCAGTGAGCATCCCAGTCCCCACCCTGTCTTCTCTGACACCCTCCTGGTCGGGAGAGGACGGAGGGAGGGGCTCTGGGGAGGAACACTAGGCCCCCTCTCCAACCTTTGCTGGCTGGGTGGAGGGAGGCTTCAGTGTGTCTAGGGTATTTGGCTGGAGGAGTGTGTGTGTGTGTGTGTGTGTGTGTGTGTGTGTGTGTGTGTGTGTGTGTATTAGTTACTGGAGACTGAACCCAGAGGCACACTACCTCTGAGCCACACCCCCAGCCCTGTTTAGTTTTATTTTGAAACAGGTGTTTTCCTAGGATGCTGAGAGTCTCGCTATGTTGCTGAGACTGTCCTCAAACCTGCCATCCTCCTCCTGTCTCAGCCTTCCAAGTACTGGGATTACAGGCATGCGCCACCACACCCAGCAGGAGGACAGTTTCTTTTTTTTTTTTTTTTTGCGGTACTGGGGATTGAACACAGGGGTATTCTACCTTCGAGCTATACCTCCAGTCCTATTTTTTTTATTCTTTATTTTGAAACAGGGTCTCACTAAGTTGTGGAGGGCCTCACTAGGTAGCTGAGGCTGGCTGCGAACCTGGATCCTCTGGTCTCAGCCTCCCAAATACTGGGATTATAAGCGTGTGCCACCATGCCCGGCTTTAGGAGGACAGTTTTTATCTAAAAGTTTTCTGTCTTGCTGGGTTGCCCCTTTCCTGGTTCTTCATGTAGAGAGAGCAGGCTTTTGGTCTGCCCCGTGGTGCTCCCTGCCTGCAGGCTTCTCCCTGTTTTGTGCATTTTGACCCATGGGGCATGGCGTGCTGAACAGTGGCCCTGGCTTTCAAGCTTTGTTGTTCCTAAGAATCACCTGGGGGCTTTTAGAGGGGCCACTTCCTGCATCCTGCCCCTGGCACCACACCAAGCTGTTAGTTCTTTCGCTGTAAATGCTTTTCACACTAGGGATTTGTTAAAAGTCATAGTGAGACCATAATGCACCGATAAAAGCACATTAAAAAAATCATAAAATGCTAGATTTGGGCAGCTGTTAGCCTCTCTTTCCTCACACTTTATAGATATATACAATTAATTTACAATTAACTTTTGAAAGTAGAAACTACAGCAGCCCATAATTACCTGGAAAAACAACAACTTCCCTCCTCCCTCCTCCCTCTTTCCTCCTCCTCCTCCTCCTCCTCCTCCTCCTCCTCCTCCTCCTCCTCCTCCTTCTGTTACTGGGAATTGAAACCAGGGACATTCTACCTCTGAGCTACACCCAGTCCTTTTTATTTTTTATTTTGAAACAGGGTCTTGCTAGGTTGCTGAGGGTCTTGCTAAGTTGGTGAGGCTGGCCTAGAGTCTGTGATCCTCCTGTCTCAGCCTCCCAAGTACTGGGCTTACAAGTGTGCGCCACCACACCCAACTGGAAAAACTTCTTTATTCCTTTGAAGCACTTGAATGAAATAGGTGCCCAATGCTAAAATCACTGTTTCAAGTGATGGAAGATGAAGTGACTCAGGAATAAACAATGAACTTTGATTTAAAGAGGTCCTATCCACCAAATTGGCCACTAGTCATACTGCCTCACTTTCTATGTATAAGCAGAGAATGTCATAAAAATAAATGTTAGCATTATTTATTTATTTATTTTTTACCAAGGCAGTTATAGATAAAGGGAATCTTTGTAATGAAACTGGGATGCTCTCCTTATAAGCAACACCTCTTTGAGTCATTTGCCAGGTTTTTTATCTCTCAGGACTTCAGTGTGAGCTCTTGAGCTGCACCAGGCCCTGCCCTCCTCCTCCCGGGACTGGACAATCCTGCAGCATCTGTTCACACATGCTATTTATTGACAAAGACTGGAATAACTTTCTGGAAATGGGCACTCATATTTTAAATATTGCTACTGAATATTTTTTTTTGACAAGTTAAACTGACAATGCCAAGTCTGCATCTTTAAAGACAACTTTGAGGACAGTGAGTCTATCACAGACCTCTTCCTATCACACTGAACAGAGAGATTAGAGCCAATCCTGTCTCCTTCAACAGGAGGACCCTGGAATATTCTGCTCTTTCCTGGTTTGCTTTTCAAGTTTCTTGTGGACTTTTTAGGTTTCCCAGATGCTTTCGAGACCTGGGAGACAGACCCAGAACATGAGGCACGGCGGTTCCTGCCTTTATGCTTCAGCCTCTCATTTGTGAGCTGAAATTCAAATCTCCAAAGTGGGGCTTGAGTTGGTTCCTCTTGAAACAAAATAATTAAAAATTGTTTTGATGAATCAGTGATGTGTGATTCAACTATCCCGTTAAAAACAAAAACAAAAACAAAAACAAAAAACATGCAGTGGCTTCCTGACAGACACTTGGTTTATTTTTCATAATACTCTTGGAAAAAACAAATTCTCAAAC